>FXXK01000016.1:738635-838708 GCA_900184695.1 Betula pendula
AAATGCTACGAATTTAAGTGCAATATAAGACTTCACATAAGTGAAGCAAATGATAATATAGAAATTTCATAATCACCATTCATGAACAGGAGCACTTTCATGTCAGAGATTAGAAGTTGGTAATTGCACTCTCGTACCTTGTATTTGTGTTTGAGAGCCTCACGTGTTTGTTATGTAGTGCACACAAGAAATGATAAACATCAACATGTGTTATTAGCTTTGAATGGGAAAGAGCTTAATATAAAATTTAAAATATCCAATAGCTAATAACATTGCTGTATAAAGTGACCTTGGCAAAAGTGCTATTGTTAAAATTGCACAGGAACAAATCTATCTAATAAGAAGTGACAAGATTGCTTTCTCATGTATTGCTTCTCTGATAATTTCAATTTTAGAAATGATATTTGTTCAATAGCTGGGCGAAGTGCTCTACGAAAGTCCAATACACTGGGTTTGAAACCCAAGTATAAAATTTTATTATAATTCTGTACATATCTACCTATTTATGATAATTGACATGAGAATACAACCACTTTTTCTTTGTTTAGTAGCAGTAAAGGGGTATCCCACTTCTTAGCCAACTACGGCTGCTTCGATACTGACGCAATATATATATTTTTGTAACTTTTGTAGAATGCACGAAAGTCGAAAGGATAGACATGTATTTTGAATATAGGAAAAACATGATTTCTTTTGAGAATAAAAGAAAGGTTAGAAATTTGAACATATCTCATAATCTGATGAGGACGAGCACTTGTATGGTGTGCGTTAAAGCACTTGTATGACTGAGGCAACACAAATTTGGTGCGGTGGAATTGCAGATCCGTTCCAGTCGAAAGCGAATCTGCCATTCATGGGCATAGAACTCTGCAGACTCGCCATAAACGAGCGTATATAAGCTGTGGATGACGAAAAATCTGGAGATGGCCACCCATCAACCGATCTTAGCCGTAATTTTTGAGAGATGAGAACTGTCGTTCCCACAGACGGCGCCAAACTGTTAGAACAGTTTTACGACTTGACCGGCGATGGGCAACCTGCAAAAGAAATAAAGCGTCATCGTTGGTCGCCGGTCCTTGGACCGATGACACTCCGATGCCTAAGTTAGCATGAATCTTTGGAGTGAGAATAGAGTAATGAGTTCTAGTCTTTGGGAGATTAACCGTCCCTTTACCTGATGTATTGTCTCCCCTTTTATGGGGTTTTCTGTAGCTAGATTATAGGTCCACCCTGTGTAGTGGTTTGATCCACTATGTGTAGTGGTCTCTGTAGCATACTGCAGTCCCTAATTTTATGGTATATGTATCCCTCTTTTAGAGGGATTCTTAAGTCATGGTGCTACCCACCCAGAAGTCTATATTTGACTGGCATATCTTGAGTATGACCCATTATGGGATTTTATCCCCAACAATGTCAAAAGATAAAAGATGAGTGCTTAAGCACGTTTTAGAGAATTAACTTTAATTTTTTAAAAAATAAAATCAAAAAATATTGGAATTGATTATCTAAAGGAATTTTCTGATGAAAAGGTGGATCCACTTTGATTTAAAAAATTAAAAAATATTGGAATTGATCTCCTAGATAAATTTAAAGTGCTTAAGCCTTTCTCAAGATAAAAGTACCCCATATATTGTTTGACGTAAAATAGTATTTGTTTCTCAAAATATACCTATTTTAAAATATTGTTTTGATAGTCTTTTATATTTTTGAGTGTTTGTTAATATTTTTATTTTAAAGAGAGTAACAAAAATATATCAAACAAAATCGAGTAGTGGGAAGTGACGCCAAAGGTTTTGCAAAATTTCCGATTCCAACCAAAGCAAAAACCTGAAAGAGCATTGACAACTTTATCGGAGTCTATATCTCCACGATAAACAAAAATATTTCACGTTTTACATTATATCTCCACGATAACTGTGGGGAATGTTTGGCTTCATTACCCATGCCATCTCCCCACCATCTTTCCATTCAACTTTTTATTTATTTATTTTTTTTCTTAAAAACACATGGGAAAGATGGTGAGGAGATGGCATGGTGAATGAGGCCAAGCATTTCTCTAACTCTATGCCCTTTATGACACTTTAAACGAGCCAAGCCAAGACATTCCAGTACAAAAACTATTTTTGTTGTGATCCGCTTCTTACATGTTATTACAGCACCCAAGGAAAAAAAAAAAAGTATAAAACTACTGTTGATTCTCCGCGCTTTAACATGTTGCAACAAAAGTGTACTACCATTTGGAAGAACATAGATAGAAAGGAATCTCCACCATACCATAAAATTGAGAATTTCAAGAGGGTATTAAAATAAAAATTCATCCATCTAAGACCACAAAAATTGTTTCCTTTAAAATTTGTTTACTAAACAAAAAATAATAATTTTAATGTGTTTTAGAGGGTGTTTTTTGTTTAGTAAACAAATTAAAACAAACCATTCAAACTCAAAATACAAAACAATCTTAAAAACAAAAAGCAAGTTTTACTTTATTTTTAAAAAAAGGGCTCTAAATGATATAAAAGTAAAACTTGCTTTTTGTGTTTTAAGTTTTTGTATTTTGAGTTTGTTAATGGTTTTGTTTTAGAATATAAAATGAAAGAGAGAACATAAATTTTAACAAATAGGGCCAAAATCTTTCACAATAATTAATAGAAACAACCATTTATTTAATATGTACATCTGCTATAGACTAAGAGCCTGTTTAATTCGTGGAATAGGTTTTTAGAATAGAATTACTATTCATTTTGAATAATCATTCTTTTATTTGGTACAAATCTATTTCTCGGAATAACTATTCTTATGAGAATAACTATTCCCTTACGAAGAGGAATATCTATTTATTTAAAAAACGAAAGGAATAAGCAACCTTAAAAACAAAAACCCATATTTTTATTTTATTTCAAACTTAAAAATAACAATAATAAAATTAAATAAATTGAGAAACATTGAATCTTTGGGTGGTGAGTGACCCACAGCAGAACCACCCCCGCCTCATGATGGATCTCTAATTCGCATTGGGGGTGGCCATGACCACCCCCGGGTTCTGCTGTGGGGGTTTGTTCACCCCAATCCCCTCAAAGATTTAATGTTTTTGGATTTTTATTTTTACTTGAGCTTTATAAAAATAAGAAATCGTGTGGATTTTTTTTTCTTTCTGTTTTTGTGATTTTAGTTCAATTCTAATTGAGTAATGTTAGGCTTACAATTTTTTTTGTTTTTTTTTTTTCGTAAAATATTTTATAAGTCTAACATTTCTCATTTCAATTATGATAATGTGTTATCACCAAATTAAAGAATAAGAATAATTATTCTATTTCACCATCCACCATTCAAAGTAAATAAATGATGCCTTCTTCCCTAAATTGATTTTTCTTTTTAAAGAAATGATAGTAAAAGATCGATATGATAAAATCTTTACTATTTCATTTGAAAATAATAATTAGGATTTAAAGACATCAATAGGGTAGAATGCTCTAAAAAATTATAGAGGATTTTGGATTATAAAGAATCTAATCTTGAATTGGATCGTAAATAATTATACACATACACAAATTGAATAATATAATACTATTTCCACAATTCTTATAGAGAATTTGTGTGTGAATAATTATGATTATGTTTGTTAACGTGTGTTTCAAGGGTAATTTTTGTTTTTTATTTGAAAAATGATTTGATGTGATGTAACTAAAAATATTATTTTTGTATTTTGATTTTTTTAGAAAAAGATTTGTTTGTTTTGAGAACATAAAATAAAAGACAGATAATTAAAATTTTAACAAATAGGACCCAAATAAGTTATACCTTGAGAAACTGACATATATACTTTTTTTTTTTTTTTCTTTCAAATACAAAGATTTAAAATTTTAGACTAGGATAATATCTAACTATATATATTAAAACCTTATGCGAACTGTATTCATATTTCTCAACAAATTTTCAGTAATATATTATTGAATGTGTTCATTCCTCGGCCTATTTTTCCTTTTTTGTTTTTTTTGGTGAAAGTCAACATGCCGCTGTTGTATTTATAGACAGGATGACAACATAATGTCACGTAGACTGTGCAATAATACACGTGTTAATCTGGCGCGTGGGTTGACAAATCCGGTAGGTAGACCATTACTAAAATATCCGTAGACAATTTTGGAGTTAGTTTTGTCGTCGAAGGGGCAAGACAAAGGCTTGTGCGTCCACGAGCCATCCACGACGAAAACGTCCGCTCTCTCGTTTACCCCACACACTTGGCAACATCGGACGCGACCATCCTCACGCTTTCCTTTTCCTCCCGCTCACAGCTTCAAACTTGCAAATAGATGTCACGCTGAGTTGGAATAATGCTATAGATATCACCCTCTATCCTCTCATAAAACTTGATTTTTTTAGTTGATAACACGTTGCATAAAATTTGAAGGACGAAAGTGATGAGGTTCGATAAAAATCTCATATCATTTTTTTAAAATTTTAGATTATTAAATTACGCTATTTTAGGTTATTTTTTGTATTAAACGATTTTAAAAATACAACTTATTAAAAATTATACATGTTATCGAGATAGTCAAAAATAATTTTCTTTCTAAAAAGCTTATTTTTTATTTTTTAAAAAATACTTCTTCATTATAAAACTTAAATACAAATTTTAGTTCAAAACTTTTTTTTAATATAAAAAGCAAAAAATTTGATAAAAATATATTTATTTCTCATTTATAACATATCACATTTTTAATAAATATTATTTTTTAAACCGTTTAATATAAAAAATAGTCTAAAATAATGTAATTTGAAAATTTAGAACTTTAAAATCTTAAAGTATCCTAATCCGATAAGGTGATTAGGCTTTACTCCGCTTATGAATATTCGTTTGTAACATTGGAATTTGTGGGACATGTCACTGCCCCACGTTCACGCTTCAAGGAGTTAGGAATTGGGCAGCCTCGTAATGAGCAAACTCCTAGTTGTCGGTGTCCCGATTGATATGGATAAATCAATGCATCAAAATGGTTGTCCGAATTAGGACAAAACTCCATAACTCTGATTTGTTTACCCAGAGACGTCTACTCTCGAATGTTTCTTCCGTGTTCATTTGAAATTGTTATCCGATCAAAATTTAATGACAATTTGCCATAAATTCCGTAAAAATTTTAAAAGTAATATTAATTTCAAGGTAAATACAAAAGAGATGTTTACTCGATTAACCTTATCTTGTCCATATAGCCATACATTTATATCTTATGCTAATCTGATAAATTTTATTTTAAAATTAAGGAAAAATGTAAAGTTAGTATATATAATTGTACTGCAATAAACTTCTTATTAAAAAGTGAATTAAAAACTTTACGTAATAAACATAAATGACAAATAACTTTTCATTTTGAATTCGCATTTGATATTTTAATGGAATCATTGGAGAACCACCCCAAATCCTTGGAGATGGTTCAGCTATTTTCTTTGGCCAATTTGAAATGGTTTGATCACTTCATAGATTAGTTTTTAAAAAAAAATTATATTTATATTTATATTTATATATTTGTTGTTATGAAAAGTATTTTTCGTATTATTATTGCTACTAATGTGGTAGTTTTCGATTAAAATTTTAAATGGAAGTTTAAGGTAGATAATTATTTGTCATTTATACTTATTTGAGTTTTAAATCACTTTTAAATCCTAGTAAGCTTATTACAAATATGTGTAACTACGACTTATTTTGTAATTTTGTTTTTTCCTAAAAATTAAACCACTGTGCAAATATTGTTTTTTTAAGGCACTTATGTTCCCAAGTTTTATTTAGTTTGTAGTTTGCTTATTAAATTGTGTGATGCGGATCCTTATCCGTACCGTCTTTTAGTGCAACAACCATGACATTTAAATTCATTGCACATGCTTTAAATACCTTGATTTTAGATTCTTCAGATCTGTGACTGTCATACCACTTCCTCTTAAAAGTCAGGTATGTAATTTTTTTTTTTTAAAAAAAAAAGGAAAAAAAGTCAGTATAATGTAATCAAAGGTCTAAGATAGTACACACATCTTCTGTTTGGTTTTTTCAAAATAAAAATATTAACAAAAAATTCAAAATATTAAACATTCTTAAAATTTTAAAAATAATTTTACCTATTATCTCAAATCAAAATACTTTTTTTTAAATTTTTTTTTTTTTAAAAAAACATTAGAAACCTTAAACTACAAGAAAACTGCACGACCTACGTTCATATTTTACCAAATAAAAAGAGGCAATTAACTTTTGTTTAGAAAAAAAAAAATAAAAAATAAAAAGAGGCAATTAACAAGTTTACAGTCAAATGGCCCATATCATCTCCACGTGCGACGCCATTATTCTCTACTCAATAGAGAATCTGTAAATTCCATTACCAGGTTTGTCCTAGAAAGAGGGAAAGAAAAAAAAAATGAAGCCAAAAACGAAAAAGTGAAAAGAAAAAGGAAGGAGTGGGGACCAGTAGTTTGCGTTTTCGGAGTTCTCTTTCCTTTAACGATAAATTCTTCTTGTGTTTTGGGATATGAGAAAAACCATAGCCTGAAGCAAAGCAAAAAGCAAAAACAGCAACCACCACCACCACTCCTTCCCACCATACGGTCCATACCCACAACCCAAATTGCCATTTCGACTCTCTCTCTGTCTCTCAGGCCAAAACCCAAACGCGTACCATGCACCCCCACGAGCCCGAGCTACGCCGACCACTGGTAGTGGACTCGGACAAGGAGGAAGAAGAGAAAGCCTACGACTCGGACGATAAAATCCTGATCATCGGGGTCGATGAAGACGAGGCCCAAGGATCCGGCTCCGGCTCCGGCGTCGTGCCGCCGTTCTCTTGGAAGAAGCTGTGGCTCTTCACTGGGCCGGGGTTCCTGATGAGCATAGCGTTCCTGGACCCTGGGAACCTGGAGGGCGATCTCCAGGCGGGCGCGATCGCCGGGTACTCGCTGCTGTGGCTGCTGCTGTGGGCCACGGCCATGGGATTGCTCGTGCAGCTTCTTTCGGCGCGGCTCGGCGTGGCCACCGGGCGCCACTTGGCCGAGCTCTGCAGGGACGAGTACCCGACGTGGGCGAGGATGGTGCTGTGGGTGATGGCCGAGGTCGCTCTCATTGGGGCCGATATTCAGGAGGTTATTGGGAGTGCTATTGCTATCAAGATTTTGAGTAATGGGGTTTTGCCTCTCTGGGCTGGGGTCATCATAACAGCTTTCGATTGGTAAATTAATTACTTTGCTTACACAATGTTTGTCTTTTCTTTTCTTTTTTTGTTCTGGATAATTCTTAGTAGTGGGGTTTTGCTGCTTTTGAGTGTTACATAATTATATTTATTTGGTACGGCTCTTCTGAATTTGATGCTTTTTTGGGGTTTTGATTTTACTGTAATTTGCGGATTATGGTGTTCTCTTTCTTTCTTTTATTAAATAGTTAAAGGTTACAATTCCGTTGGCTTTTCACTGTGTAGCTCTGGACATTTATGTCTTCTATTTGCAAAAATTTGAGCTTTTTTTGGGGTTTCAAACGTTTCTCTGGGTTTTCATTTGATTGGAATGTGTATGACGCTGTAATCATCCTTTTTTTTAAATGATTTGGGTCTTTGAGATTGTAGCTGGTTTCTAAAGTTTTTCACTTGGTCAAGTCTAGTTTCAAAATAAATTAATAATAAATGTTTTTTGGGTGACTTGAAATCCGTATTTTTGATATTCTTTGGACTAAAATTATTAAATTCTGGTTGGTTGTCAGGAAAACTGAGTTTGATTTACCTAAAAAAGAAAAAACCCCTCTATCATGCTGGATAGTTTAGTCAGGTTCTGTTGAGTTACTCCGAATATGAATTTCCTTTCTTTTACATTTTATGAGCAACTGAATCATGCATGTTCGCTTATTCGACAATAATATAGCTTTAACAAGAATTTTATTTATTTTTTAATTGTCTTTGCAGTTTTATCTTTCTATTTCTTGAGAACTACGGCGTAAGGAAATTGGAAGCAGTTTTTGCCGTTCTCATTGCGACAATGGGAGTCTCATTTGCTTGGATGTTTGGTGAAACAAAGCCCAATGGCGTGGAACTTCTTCTTGGTGAGAAAATGTGCTGTGTTTATTTGGAATCTTTTTCCACCTTTAACTTGTTCTATATTTATACAATTCTGGACCTATTATGCTGCCTGCACTAATACAAAGTCAAATGGATTGTCTTTGTAGGTATTTTGATTCCAAAACTGAGCTCCAAAACAATACGGCAGGCTGTTGGAGTGGTGGGTTGCATTATTATGCCTCACAATGTGTTCTTGCACTCGGCTCTTGTGCAGTCAAGGGAGGTTGACCATAGCAAGAAAGAACGAGTCCAAGAAGCTCTCAAATACTACTCCATTGAGTCCACTGCTGCCCTTGTTGTGTCATTCATTATTAATCTATTTGTTACTACTGTGTTTGCCAAAGGCTTTTATGGTACAGAGATGGCCAAGAGCATTGGTCTTCTAAATGCAGGGCAGTATCTTGAAGACAAGTACGGGGGTGGAATTTTCCCAATTCTGTATATCTGGGGTATTGGGTTATTAGCAGCTGGCCAAAGTAGCACTATTACTGGTACTTATGCTGGGCAATTTATCATGGGAGGTTTCCTAAACTTGAGGTTGAAAAAATGGTTGAGGGCATTGATCACGCGAAGTTGTGCGATCATCCCAACTATTATTGTTGCTCTTACCTTTGATACCTCTGAGGGCACGCTAGATGTTCTAAATGAATGGCTTAATGTGCTTCAGTCAATACAAATTCCCTTTGCACTTATTCCCCTGCTTTGTTTGGTGTCAAAGGAGCGCATCATGGGCACTTTTAGAATTGGCCCTGTTCTCCAGGTATGTTGTTATGTATCTTCACCATAAAAGATTTTTTTTTTTTTGATAAGTAAGCCATAAAAGATAATTCCATTTTAATTTTTGAGAAGGGATATTTGATGCCTGATCAAGTAAGATTGTGGAATTTCACTGAGCTGTCTGTCTTGGCCAATTTGAAAATGAAGTTATAAACTATAGGTAGTTGAGTTGTTTGATCTTCTTGCTATATAGAAACTCAGACTCCTTGTTTCTTAATTCACTTTGTTCTTAGTAGGTCCTAGAGGATTGGTTCTTGTTTCTTTTGGAAAGGCAAAATGGTGCTTGATTTTTCTGTTGTTTTCTGAAACTATGCTCTTATCAGTTTTAAGTTTCTTATAAAATATAGATAAAGACCAATTAACTCCACCCATTATTTTTTCATGACTTGCTTACAAGCCCAGATTGTATTTTTCTTTGCACAGTAATCATAAATATTTTAGTAATTCAAGAGTGAAACCTTTATCTTTTATTTGTAGATGGTCGCATGGCTTGTGGCAGCACTTGTAATAGTGATTAATGGGTATCTTTTGCTGGATTTCTTCTCCTCTGAAGTGAACGGGGTGTTGTTCAGCACTTTTGTGTTTGGGTTTACAGCTGCGTACGTTGCATTTATAGTTTACCTTGTTTCCCGGGGTGTTACTTTTTCAAGTTGCTGCAGACGATCCAAGAGTGTAGCAGAGACAGGAATTGAGTAATCAATCTCCATCGGCAGTTTTAATTGCAATATGTTTGAAACAAGGCAGTATTAATAACTATCAGAACGTCAAAAGTGCTGTCAGACTGCAGTTCACAGAAGACTCCTGATTAAAACATGGCCTTCAATCTTTAAGCGCATCTCAGTTGTGTACAAATATGAAAATCAGTGGCTTATATTGTTTTCTAATCTGTGCTGTATTACGCAACTCAGTGTAGTTGTTGCTGTATGACACAACTTATTTGATATCCTCTGTTCCATACAGGGGACTGAAAGAAACAGGACTGCATCATGCATGAGCCTGCTTTTGAGACAACCTGTGGTTGCAACACCTGTACTCAACTAACCTTCACATTAGTTTTGGAAAATTTTAGTTGAATTTTGGTTCATCAGTGCGTATTGTCATATGGGATTCTCATTTTCCTAAATTCTTGTGTTGTTTTACTATGTTGCTTTTTAAACCTATTTGACTGCCACCCTAATTGTGTTTTGCTGTTGAAGAGCCATTACTGCTGAAGTCTAATCGCCACGGCGCATTTGTACTTTCATTTCTTTTGTGGAGAGTTAAAATGATGAACACTCCAAGAAGAATCTGAACATCTCTTTTAACCTCAATTTACATGCAATTTTTTTTTTAGTAGTACTAGTTGTAACGGCGCGTAGTGAAATTCTGCGAGTGTCATGATAGCACTCGAAAGGTTTTTAGTTTCAAATCAACTTTAAAATAAGTTGTGAAATTTAATAGATATATCTTCAAGTAGATGATGAGTTCCATCTTGGACAAAATAAGTTGTGAAAGCTAAGAGATATATTTACAAGTAGATGATGAGTTCCATCTTGGATTGTGAGACAGATGACAACAAAGTCGGTGTATCTTAAGGTCCAAATTTGTATATGAAGCCCTTTTCGCAGCAAAACACTCAACTGTAAGATAGTTGGAGGAACAGAGAAAGATTCGTTAGATCTACCATTGCATACACTTAACATGCCATGTATACATGCACATTACTAGCCAATCCTCAATAGCTCATCCTTTGGAATAAAGTCACTCTCTTTTGACAAATATATTATATATTATATTTAGGAAAAATTTTACTTACTATTCCTGATTTTTTATCACTTTTACAATCATATTCTTCAACTTTAAAAAGTGTCAAATTAAGGTTATCATGTTTCAAAAGTTTGCAATATCAACATTTTCGTCCCAATTAATCGTTAAATCCCTAAAATACCTCTGTCTTTTTTGTTTTTGTTTTTAAATTTTTAACTATTAAATCAAGGTATTTTTGTAATTTTATAAACATATTAAGGGTATTTTAAAAATTTCACTCATCAATTTGGACGAGAGTGTTAACATTGCAAATTTTTAAAAGATGATAATCTTGAATTGACCATTTTAAAAGTTCATAAGAATATAATTACAAAAGTGATAAAAAATTAGAGATGATAAATGAAGTTTTTTCTTATATTTATAAAAATATAATATTAACTAGACATGCTCATTCAGCTACCCCAAAATGTTTATGGATGGTTTTAACTATTCCCATTTATCCAAAATAGGTTGATGAACCACCCCTTATTTTTATTTTATTTTTTTAGATATAATTTTAAAATTTTGGATAACACATGTCATAAAATGATTGACGCTACTTGTTTGTAAAAAAATTTGATAAAAATTGGGTGCGATGAGTTATTTATTTATTACAGTAAAGAGTTTTTAGCCAACTTTTATACGAAGAAAAAGCTAATTACAAATAGGTAAAACGAGATGCACTGATTTTTCATTTTTCCATGGGTAGTTCGAACTGGCCCTGTAAACTCCGAATTCGTCACCTCTTAAATTCTACCGGGTGTATAGATGCTAAATGCCACGATGGACAGCAGCTAAGGCGTATGAACAACGGAGACCATACGATAGGATTTTAGAGCAAAGTAAAAAGCGTAGAAACGACACCAAAACCGACCATCATAGCCAAATAGAGTTACAGAGCGTTAGGGTTCATACTGTGATAAACTCTCCAGCAACAACCATCGAACGAAACCTTCTGCACCCCAAATTACGTCTATAACCCAATCTGAAATTCGGAGTTGGACTCGCTTCTGCTTCGCGAAGCCTCTGAAGCTTTTGACCATTTGTGTTCATTTTCTCGCACCTGACCAGGTACGCTATTCGATCCCCCATTTATATGCTACTCTTCTCTATTTCAACGATCTGGTTTTACCCATTTATGTTCTGCGCATTTGGTTTAGGTGTTAGCATTTTTTTTTGAACCCTAGGTTCCTTTTATTTGGTGCTACCATGGAAAGAATTGTCATATTTCTGTGCATTGGGTTTAGGGTATTTGAATTTTTGTTTTTTCTTGAACCCTAGGTTTCTTTTGTATTTGGTGCTACTATGGAATGAATGGTATAGTAATTGAAAGAATGGTAAAATCAAGCGCTAAATTTTTTTTGTTATGGCTACCATTAGAGGGAGAACTAATCAATTTTATGCCACTAGCGTTTAGAGGAACTGAATGAGCTGCTAAGAAATGGAAATAAGAATTCATCCAAAAAGAAATGAAAATAAGCCATCACAGACTTATAAGGTACTAAAGGAAGAAGGTGAATCTTTTGGATTTTCGTTGAGTGAATAGTTCGAATTTCAAAGGCATGAGATTACTAGCTTTGGAGATGTTCATTTAGGTACTCTTGTAAATGGCATTTCTGCAGATTAAACTATGAGGTCTGTTGAAATATCTCACCTTATTTAAATTTGAGGAATCAACCCTCAGTTCCAGTGTCTCTTTACTGTTAAAGTTTCTCCAATTTTTTTTATACTTTAATTTTATATACTTATTACATTATCACATGACCAGGTGTTTTTTTTTTTGGTTAAGGTTAAATATGACGGAAATTGTAAAAGTTTTAAGAATGGGAAGATAGCAACTTAATATTAGTTTAGGGGGTTGAGTAGTCAAATTCAAAGTTTGGAATGCACATTGTAAATGATTCTATAGCTTAGGGAACACTGTAAATGACCCTATACTTAAGGTGGGAAAGTACAATTTACCCATTAGTTTGAGATGGTTTGCATGTAACTCCCCACGACGATTATGCTTACTTACATATTACTGCATGGCGCTAATGCTTCTTTCTTTATAAAATTCACAGCGGAAATGCTATTTAAATTGTTTTTGAACTTAACTAAACTATAACATTGTATAAATGATCATCAGGGCACTAACATAACATGTGCACATTCATTAATAACTTATATACATCACTTGTTCACAATATACAACTGACTATCATAACTACACTGTTCTCAACTTACAAAGACTATACACATACTCAAAAGGCAGTATTGCCATCCAAACCGAAACCTGAAGATCTCCAAAATAATGTCCTCGCCTGGGTCCCAAAATGCTAAGCCACACTAAAGCTCTAAGGATCGAGCTGCCTGGCCCCCTCAACCCACTTTGTGTCACAAGTTGCTATAGCTGTAAAATTTAATTTTACATGTGGAACTGTGAGTCCACGTCTCAGTAAGTAAAAACCCAACCAAACTAGTGTGTGATCCCTCTTTGTTTTGATAAAACCACTCTCTCTTTTGTTGAACTGAAAAACATTAAAATGCTAAGCTTCGTTTTCTAAAATCAAGGTACAAAATCTTTGTAAGTACTCTTTTTGCTTGAAAACACAGTATGGTAATTTGCTTTTATTAAAAATAATGGAAAAATTTCCTTTCCTTGAAACACAACGAGAGAGATTTTTCTGCTTACTAAAATACTAGAGCTGAAAGCTTGTACTAACTCAAATGCAAGCTTTTCTACCTTCATAAGTAAAATAGCTGAAAACATAATAAGGTAATAGTTGCTACTACTCAAATCTTTACTGATAAAATAGATATTGAAAGCAAAGTATGGAAATCAAAGCATACTTTCTAAACTTGAATATATAGCTGAAACTGAAAACTGTATGAGTTAATTGTTTTCTCTGATAAAGTTTTCTATTAACTTTATTAGTCTTTTTTTCTTTGGTTTGTGCTAAACGTATGACCCCGTTCGACCTTGGGTTGCCATACATATGCCCCCGTACGACCTTAGATTGTGGTGCCTCTTCTAGGCATATGAGCACGCCTGTGGCTACAGGACATACTGAAACTAACTAGGAACACATCCTTGCCTGATGTGGATTATGCTGACGTCATAGGCGGCACACACCATGACTATGGTCATATCACGGGTGGCTCATAGGCCCTGATTATGCTGACACCAGTGGTGTCACCATCAATGACTATGCTGACGCCATAGGTGGTACACCAGAGGATGAATCCCATGTAGTAGCAGTGACAATGACTATGCTGACGCCATAGGTAGCGCAGCAGAGGATGAATCCTATGTAGTAGCCCACACCCTCATGTGTTTGCATCTACTTTAAGCTTACTTTACTGAAAACTATACTTGTTCTTACTTTATGTTCTCTTTAAAACCATGACACTGAAACCTGAAAATTAGTTTAACACATGGTCCTCTTTGTGCTACTGAAATCTTCCTTTAAGCTTTTCTTGAAAACTATTTTTAAAACTTTTTTCTACTAATCATGATTCTCTATCGAGAAATCAATGTCATGCAAAGCTATGTAAATTATGGGCTCATATCACGATAAAACAATGTTGCATGCTTTTCTACTACATACATATTCATACTAAAATACATTTCATGTAAAAAGAATTTATTGCTTTTGAAAGGGAGTTTACTTACGACACTTGCTTAAAATCTCTCACAAATATCTTCGACACTTGTGATGTGATCGTCTGCAAATTATCACACTATTAGTTAGTAGGGTTTAACCATCAAAACCCCATACTTTATGTCACATCTAGACTTCTTTGAACTCCTCTATGAAACCTTTCTCACCTTTAGCCCTAAAACTTTCTCTCTCTTCAAAGAAATCCTCCATTTTTCACTAGTGGGAATTCTCGTTCAAACGGGTTTTCAAACGATGGTTCAAATGAGAGTTTGAACGAGGCTTTTTGTGCTAGGCTTGTTTGAACAAGAAACCTAACGTTTAAACCAAATGAGAACACATTGCCTAGAGTTTTTTGACGTGAAAATAGCAGAAAATCCACTTTTCTCCTCACCATTCCCTTCCTCTACACCCTACTACATATTATCAATCAAAGCTCAACCTCAAAAGAACTTTCAAAGTACTAAAAGTTCCACATTTTCCACATTTTCTTCAAAACCCTAATTTTCGTTTTATCAGTTTTCTCCAATCAACAACAACAATATCACTACTTAATCAACATAATCACAACATTATCTTCACAAGACCAACACACAAACCATCAACCTTTACACAACAGAAACCCCAAACTTCAAACACCACAACATTCACACTTTATCTTCAAAGCTTCAATCTAAAACTTCAAAACAACACAATAATCACTCATACAACTCGACAAAACATCAACACCCAACCTCTAACAACATTTTAACAACAATACACAAAAAACATATAGTCGAATGGATGAAAATCGTTTAGAACTTTACCTTCGAAGTTCCCCTCTCTAAGCTTGCTACAAGCTCCTCTCCTCCCTCTTTTAAGCTCTCTCTCTCTCTCTCTCATGTATGAAAGA
This sequence comes from Betula pendula, assembly GCA_900184695.1. Classification (NCBI taxonomy): domain Eukaryota; kingdom Viridiplantae; phylum Streptophyta; class Magnoliopsida; order Fagales; family Betulaceae; genus Betula; species Betula pendula. The sequence goes on from FXXK01000016.1 coordinate 753,809, forward strand.
GGAAAAATGAAGGAATGATATACTTCTGTTTTTTCGTGCTTTACGTTTTTTATTTTACGCTTGAAGATAATGCCTTGTTCGAACAAACACATGGCATCTACATTAAATTAAGCTTCAAATCTCACCTTACCCGCACATGTGGTTAAATCTAGGCCGTTGATCTTCACTTACCACTCTCACGGGCATTGATACGTGGGGATGCCATTCTCGTTCGAATGAACACACAATGAGATTCCTCAACTTTTCAAGTCAGCCGTCCGTTTTCTCCTGTGTGCGATGAACCCTAACAAATGGAATTCGTTCGAACGAGATGTCACATATTTGAAATAAAACCCTAACGTTCTTTCAATCAAAAGCCTTTGAGCGTCACCGTGCCCCAACTATTTACACCATAACATATCTTTATTATTTTATTTCTATTTTCTTTTAGTATTTTCCTACGTGGGGTGCTACATTGCACCTTCATTTAAATTTTTACACTTATCAAATTAAAAAAGAAATGTTTTTTTTTCATGATAAAAGTATGGTGTTTCATACAGTTTCCTTTCTTGATATCTCTTTCATTTGTAAAAGGCAAGCAACTGATTTTGGAACTCCTATCATCTTAAAAGGATTGCCTACTCAATATTGCAAGTGAATCAGTCCACCTTTTTTTTTTCCCTGTCTTCACCCTAGAGCTAATTGTGGTCTAGTTTTAATGTTTTTTCATTTGGGTGGAGGGGTTTGTGTGTGTCAGAATTCATCTGGTAATTGAAAAAACGCATTATAATCTTACATCAATGCATATGTATGAGGTTTGTAATTTGCCTTTATGTGAACTTCTAGCAGATGGAAACATGATAGTGAATGTACCTAGAGGCTCATTTATTGCTTGATTTTCCTTGTATTGCTTACTCTTTACTTCCTCCAATGCCTTTTGTAGAATTGCTCTTGAAGCTTTGTCTAGCACTTTTGTAACCATGACTGATATAGAGCAAGCTGGGGCCAAAGATGCAACATCCTCTCTGATAGAACAGCTTGGCGATGCATTTCTTGAACTGGAAGCTCACAAGGATGCTTCTGAGGATAAGGTTCAGTGGATTGAAGTCGAAGAACACTTTCGTAACCTTGAGACATTATTGAAGAAAAAATTTGAAGAGCTGGTAACGAAGGAGAAGGAATTTGAGGAGAAGGAAGCCCAAACTCATTCATTGATTGCAGAGAGAGAGGCAGCTGTCACTGCTAAAGAGCAAGAGCTGTTGGATCGAGTGCAGGAGCTAAAAGATGGTGCGGTTGCTGCTATTTCGGAGGCACGAGCAAATCACCAGCCAACATCTGCAGAGCCTGTTGATGGCGGGGACAACAAAGACGACAAGGTAAGCAGCTCTCTTGGTGATATGAATTCCCCAGAGGAGGATTCTTCTCATAAAACCAGTGACAATGCTGAAGGTGTGGCTGTTGAGGTCAAGCCACGCCCAGAGCTGATGCAATTTTGCCAGCAGATGGATGCAAAAGGGCTTCTGACTTTTTTGGAGAATAAAAAATTTCTAAATGCAATTCGTGAGGAACTTTCTGTTGCTCTTGAAAGTGCAACTGAACCGGCCCGTTTGGTGCTGGATTCACTGGAGGGGTTTTACCCCCCTGATGAAACTACCCAACCAATGGATAAGAGGGGTGCTGCCCTTCGGGGCATGCGCAAATCCTGTGTTATGTTCTTGGAAGCCATGAGTGCCTTTTTGGCAAGGGTTGACCCAGGTGGTGATCACCTACTGAACCCCGAGACCAAGCAGCAAGCCAAGGCAATTGCTGATGAGTGGAAGCCTAAGTTGGCTAATGAAGGCATAGATGCTGCCAATGGAAATTCATTGGAAGCAGAGGCATTCTTGCAGCTCCTCACAACTTTTAGGATTGCTTCAGAGTTTGATGAAGAAGAACTCTGCAAGTTTGTTCTTGCAGTTGCTCACCGCAGGCAGGCACCTGAGCTCTGCCGTACTCTTGGGTTAACACACAAAATGCCAGGTTGGTGTTCTTTCAACTAACTGACCTGATGGGGTCTGGAGAGTTCTGCCTTGTTTCAATGAGATGTCCCTTACGTTTCTTTCCTTTAGGTGTCGGTAGTTTGTGGGAAACATGTGCAGCTTATGTAATGCTGCTTTAAGGATTTTTCTGCCATCACAAAAACAGTTTTTTTTTTGTTATTGGATACAGACTTTTAAACTTCTTCTATTGCTTGTGCAGATCTTGTTGAGTTATTGATTAGCAGTGGGAAACAGATTTATGCGGTGCGTTTTATTCATGTGTTTGAGCTTACTCAAAGCTTTCCCCCTGTGCCCCTCCTGAAGACGTACTTGAAGGACTTGAGGAGAAACTCGCAAGGAAAGGGTGGGAACTCAGAAGGTGTTGCTGGTGGACAGGTATATTTCTGTTCTCCTATAGAATGACCAAGTGATGGTTTGGGAATTTTCTGTTTATAGATTGTTTACTGGTGAATTCTCATTCACTTACAGAATGATGTAAATGCACAAGAACTTGCGGCACTGAAGGCTGTAATAAGGTGTGTTGAAGAGTTTAAGCTTGAAGCAGACTACCCACTTGATCCACTCCAGAAAAGGGTTGCTCAACTGGACAAGTCCAAGACTGATAAAAAGAGGGGTGGAGATTTTGGTAAACGTCAACAATCAAAGAAGCCCAGAGCGCATGGAGGATTCCGTGGATTCCGTGCATCCGGTGTCACTGCCCCCTCAGCTGCCTCTGTTGGTAGGCATATTCCTCCTGCTTTTGTTGAGAGGGCAGCATACGCAGGAATGTCAGAGAGGTATCCTCATGCTGGTCTGGCAACATATGATTACCAAGTTCCTAGCCAGCCTGCATATGCTCAGCAAACTAATGATCAAAAATTGTACTACTATCCCCAAGATGACAGGGTTACTCCAACCTCATATAATGCTGCTTCGACAACTTACGGCAGTTATATTGGTAATGGATTGCAATCTTCCCACCAGCCATACATGTAATTGACATATTAGAGATGCTGGACTAACTCATCTGATATTCTGTTCAATGCAAGTATGTTTCATTTTTCTTTTGTCATTAGGGCTCAAGGTTTCTCTTGCCAAATACGTTCAAAATAGTACTTTGCTAGATTGAACCTATATTGTTTTTGGTTGACTTGATGGCTTTAAATTAGCCGGGAAGACATGAATATGTTGTATTGATGGTAAAAAGCTAAACGTTTCATAGATTGGTGCAAGTCTTTTCTCACCTCTTTCAAATTCTGGCGGATGACATTGGAAGACAAAACTAACCAATTTGTTACCTTTTGATAATAAATTTATTCTTCACACTCATTTTAATAGAGTGTAAAACCCACCTTGGTGATGTAGCATGAGTTAAATGGTCACTTAAAAAAATAAAACTTTATATTGTATTTAGTTCATGCCACTTTAATGGTGTGAAGTGAGTGTGATAAAAGGGGTGTGCACATAACATTGTTCTCTTTTTATCTTACAAGATAATGGGTGATATATGTGGTTTGCAGTCACCAACCATAATAGCATACCTATTTATTTTTTGTTTATAAAAGAAGAGGCTAACATTGCGAATTTGCGATTCAGAATTTAAATTAGAATGATTACTTAAACGATGTCGTTTAACTCGTTAAAACTTCGCGATTTCATCACCAGCCGCTGACAGAATGTCTTTGTCGGATTACCTACTTTGATTGCAACATCCTACCCTTTAAAAAAAAAAAAAACAAAGCAACAGAAAATAAATGTAAGTAATTAAAAGAAAAAAAGACACATTACCTGACAAAGTTTTCCACTTTTCCTCAATTTTTTTTTTTTTCAATTCGATATATTAAATAATATGTTCAAAATGTATGAATTCTTATTTAAATTTTTAGCGACATGTATATAATCAAATGCATTTTGGACAGTTTAATAAACTAACCTTTTTTTTTTAAAAAAAAAAATGAAGAAAACTTTATCCCACGTTAAATAAGTAAAATAAACAATAAATTTCAGGCACGTTGACTTTCTTTTGGGCCTTTTCTTTCTTCCCTCATTCCCACTCTCTGTTTCAACGATCTACCGTTTTGTTCACTCGCTTCCCTGGCATTCTCTTCCTTCTCGATCTGCATCACGTTTGTTAGCTGCGCTCGAAAATTTAACTCGTCCCACTCGCACGACCCGCCCGAGCCAGCGACCGAAATGGCGCGGGCATTAATGCAGCTCGTCATTTCCGTCAGCTTCATCACCACCGTCCTTTCTCTCACCCAATCATCTCCCTCCACATCACTCCTCCAACACGATGGGGCTCGCCCCGCCATGCTATTACCGCTCTTTCACTCTCCTCCGAACGCTTCCAGAAGCTCCTCCAATCCCCGTCGACTCCTCCAGAAATCCAACGCTCGTATGGGACTCTACGACGATCTCCTCCTCCACGGGTATTTTCGTCATTTTTTATTTAATTTTTGTAAATTATGTTTTGTAATTTTGATTGATTGGGTTGGATGGGAATGCGTATAGGTACTACACGACGTTGTTGTATATCGGGACACCACCTCAGAGATTCGCACTTATTGTTGATACGGGGAGCTCTGTGACGTACGTCCCTTGCTCTACTTGCGAAGATTGTGGCAGGCACCAGGTCTAAGATTTTCTTGCTTTTCTTTCAGTGTTTTTTTTTTTTTTAGCTTTGTGTCTAATTCAGAGTTGATGATGCAACTTAGAAAAAAAAAATTGAAAAAAAAAATGTTTTGAAGTGTACTCGTAGATTTGAAGCACCACCTTATACTACTTGTTGAGGAGATCTTGATAAAACGTGATTCATCAAAAAAAAAAAAGGGATCTTGATATAACATGTTGGGACACATAAAACTAGAACAATTTGATATTTTAGGCATTTTGGAACACCTGAAACTACAACAATGGAAGCCTATGTGATTTGGCCTATTTATGTTTTGTCAATTCACTTAAGATTGTTGTTTCTACTTAATTTGGGATTTTTTGTCACACGTGAAACTATAACAATTTGATACTTTAGGCAATTTTAGTTACTCAATCAACCGGATAAATGCATGTTGGTTTTTGTAACAATTCTTTGTTTTCACCAGGATCCAAAGTTTCAGCCGGACTTGTCGAGTACCTACCGACCTGTGAAATGCAGCTTGGATTGTAATTGCGACAGTGAGAGTGGGCAATGTGTGTACGAGAGGCAATATGCTGAGATGAGTACCAGCAGCGGTGTTCTTGGTGAGGATCTTATATCCTTTGGTAATTTGAGTGAGCTTGAGCCACAACGTGCTGTTTTTGGTTGCGAGAACGTGGAAACTGGTGACCTTTATAGTCAACGTGCTGACGGAATCATGGGTTTGGGCAGTGGTGATCTCAGTATCATGGACCAACTTGTTGACAAAGGTGTCATTAATGATTCCTTCTCGTTATGCTATGGCGGGATGGGTGTTGGTGGGGGTGCTATGGTTCTTGGTGGTATTTCTCCACCAACAGACATGGTGTTTAGCCACTCGGACCCTGTTCGAAGGTGTGTTTTTCGTGAACATTTTGTCCTATAGATATAAGACATCTTGTGTTGTTTTTTCCCTAAGAAATACATTTGATGCATCTCACACATTTACTCTAGTTTCGGGATGGCAACAGTTCATACTACAATATTGATTTGAAGGAAATACATGTTGCGGGAAAGCCATTGCCATTAAACCCAAGTGTCTTTGACGGAAGGCATGGAACTGTTCTGGATAGTGGTACAACATATGCTTACTTGCCTGAAGCAGCATTTGTAGCATTTAAGGATGCTGTAAGATCTGTTTTTCTAAGTCTTACCAATACTTGCCTAAAGTAGCATTTGTAGCATTTAAGGATTTTGTAAGATTTGTTTGTTTAAGTCTTAGCATCCACTCTTCCAGATTATTTTTCAAAAAAGTATTTCTGCTTGGATTTTAGAGAAGACATGAACATATTCTTGCTTGACTCATCCTCATAAGTGAAACTTTGAAATTTAGTGACCTAAATACATCACAATTCTTTGTGAATCATAGTAGTAGAGGGGTGAGTTGTACTTATATAAGTAATAGATAAAAAACAAAGCAGTTCATCTTGAGTTCTTCTTGTTTGGTAAATTTGCGGTTGATTCATTCAAACATAGGGAGCAAAGGCTAATCTATATCTGATTGAAATATGCGTCAAAGCATGAATTTGTTGGCAAAATAGGTTTTGTGCTAAAATTAATTATGATTATATATATATAAAAAAATTATGCTTTTCTTTTTATTTGTTCCTCATCTTTTATGTTTTTAACCTTTTTGTTTTTATATATTTTTTTTTGTTTACTTTTTTCCTTTTTGTCTTTCTTTGACCTTGAAATGTTTTGATCTTGTCTACATATGCATGCAGATTATGAAGGAACTCCATTCCTTCCAGAAGATCCGGGGTCCTGATCCTAATTATAATGATATATGCTTTTCTGGTGCTGGAAGGTATTGTCTATAGCATAACTGAAGACTTTGATCGCATAAATGATTTACTTTTTGATGCCATTTACACTATGTATTGTTTTTGCTTCAGCGATGTCTCTGAACTATCGAACACCTTTCCAGCTGTTGACATGGTATTTAGCAATGGGCAAAAGCTGTCACTATCACCTGAAAATTACTTGTTTCGTGTAAGTAATGGACTTGTATGTATGAATGTTATGAATTTGCATATCCTATATGAGAACAAACTAAGCTTGTTAAAGTCTTTTCTTATAGGATTAACTCATTCTAAATGCGACTTTACTATTCTTGTTGTTGGTTATTTGGTATAAACTGATAATTATTATTTTTTGATTTCTTTGACATCAATTTTCATGAAGCATTCAAAGGTACAAGGTGCATATTGCCTGGGAATTTTTCAGAATAGAAATGATCCAACTACTCTTTTAGGAGGTTTGTTATGCTTTAATAAATATGTCTTTTCAATTTTTTTCACCCTAAGCCATGTTATGGCTTTTCTCCATCATCTCATGGTAAACTGCCAGCTTCCTTTCATTTAATTTGTGCAATACTTTCAATAATTTTTTAATGTACTTATTTGTTGAACAGGCATCATTGTCCGCAATACGCTGGTGATGTATGATCGTGGACATTCAAAGATTGGTTTCTGGAAAACTAATTGTTCAGAGTTATGGGAAAGACTTCACATATCTGGTTCCCCTCCACCAATGCCTTCAGCTCCAAATAGAGAGAATTCAACTACAGAAATCCCACCTACATCACCTCCCGCTGAAGCACCGCAATATGGGCTTCCAGGTATGTTAACTAAAGGCCTTCAAGTATCTCTTTATGCTACATTATACCATTGCTGGTGCCTTCAGATGGTGGCTTTTGTTTTCTTTCTACTGAAGAAATCTAGATGGGGGCACCAACCATCTAAACAAACATTATTTGTACGTAATATTCTTGCTTTCCAATCACATTCAGTATAGAGATGGATAGCAAGAGATGCCCTTTCACTCAGATCTTATGATTTAAGTTAATGATTAAGATAAGAAATTTGCAAAACTGGAATTTTATATTTGTGGCAAATGGGATACCGAGAGTAAAATGAACATTTTTAGACTTTTATTGTAATTACCGTTTTGGTATCTTGCCACCTATTATCTTATGTCAAGATGAAATTTATCTACTTGAATCTGAAGCTATGATCTTATTTACGTTGTAGTAGAAGCTTGTTGTTTGACCTCTTTTTGACATAAATAGATGTCATATTTAGCTTGTTGGAGACACTCTCTCATTAGATTCTTTAACTCTGATGCACAGGGGAACTCCCAATTGGAAAAATAACATTCAATCTCTTGGTGAATGTCAGCTACTCAGATCTTGAGCTTCACATTAAAGAATTGGCTAAATTCATAGCTAATGACTTAGATGTTAATCCTTCACAGGTTAGATAGATACCACATTGGAATGCAGAAATTTTTTGGAACAGCATATGTTCAAAGTTTACTTCAAAGCTAGCGTCCCAATTGATGGATGTCTGTCTATCATTGGGTCTTTCTAAGTGAAAGTTCATTTTCACTCTACAATGTCAATAATCTTGAATATATGATTTCAGGTCCATTTATTGAATTTTACTCGTATTGGAAATGATTCCCTCATTAGATTGGCCATCTTTCCAGCAGGGTCCAGTCACTACATTCCTAATGCAACAGCTGAGGTAAGTTTGCAACTATGGATTGCAACTATTTTCCGTGGAATAGATTAGAAGCATTTGTGTGATAATTTTTTTCTGGCCACAGAGTATAATTGCCCGATTTGCTGAACACCGCTTGCAGCTTCCTGGTACCTTTGGAAGTTATCAGTTGGTTGGATGGAACATTGAGCCTTTGGCAGAACGGTATATTATTTTTCACTTTACAGACTCCAGTTGCTTCTCATGAAATTATATTTTTACTTCTTGGGTTCCTCTCTCAGTATTTGGATAGATTTTGATATATGCGTATTGGCAATGAGATGAAGGATATATGGTAATCTTTATGGTATTTTTATAAGTATAATATATGCTAATAGAATTGAAAAACCTGAGTTAGTCTCTGAGATGAAGGATATATGGTAATCTTTATGGTATTTTTATAAGTATAATTTATGCTAATAGAATTGAAAAACCTGAGTTAGTCTCTTTGAGTTTTTCCCTCACTAAAATCTCAAATATAACAACTTAGAGTTACTAAAATCTAAATATAACCGTTTAAAGAAAATTAGATATTTTCAGAAAACACTTCTGATGAAAAGGGCAAAATCATTATTTTGTTATTTTGAGGCTGGGAGCATGTGGGCACTGCAAATGTACGAGGAAAAATAGGATGAGATACCTAATAAAAGAGGGAAGCCCTCTAATATGCGTGGAGATCCATGCTTGGTGGAGGGTGAGCTTGATTCACCCTGATAAACATGGGTGGAGGGTCAGTTCGTGAGTTCTATCCTATATGTGTGTCAGTTGTATTTGCCCATAAAAAAGTATATTCAGCAAAGGAGCTATTTATTTTAGATTATTGTATGTCATGTCCTCTTTCAACATTTATTTGTTATAGTTTCTTGTTTTTATATCTGGGCTTCCTTTCTCCTCAGATTTTCCCTTATATGAGAAATTTCCATATCGATCTTTCACACCTTTCTATTTGTTAATAATAGTTGCGTATGTTGGGTATCCTTCAGTATATACCATATCCTTTCTAAGTTGAACATTATACACTGCCTCTTGTCTTTATATTGGGGTTTTCTGAATATTGCAGGACATGGTGGCAACAAAACCATCTGATGGTATTTTTAGCAGTTTTTGTTACATTAATTATTGGATTATCAGCTTCTGGAATGTGGTTTATTTGGAGACACAGACAACAAAAGCTCAATGCATACAAGCCTGTCAATGCAGCTTTTCCGGAGCAAGAACTACAGCCGATATAGACTATCTGGGAGCAGTCTTTGCATGGTGATTTATGTTGGATTCTGTTTCTATTTGAACTTTTGACCCACGCTGACTAAAGTCTGCAACCATAGCTTTTTAACTGACACGAGATTCTTGTTCAGTAAATCTGGATAGAGAGGTAGGTATAGGAACAAACGTTTGGGATATGTTAGTAAACAAACGTTTTTGTTATGCAATACTGTAACATACAGTGAACCAAAAGCTTGCTCAATAAAGCAATTTTCAAATTCTTTTATCATTTTACTTCATTATTGTGGTTTCCCATTATGACCGAAATTATAGACTATGGCTTTTGCAACCATTACAACCTATGCCAATTAACAAAGACCTTGTTCTTGTCATTGTTTCTATTTTTTTTCTTGCTTGTTTTGTTATGAGTTAAATGTAACGAATCAATGCGAGATTTAGCAGATATTACGATCTTAAGTGTCTTATATGGCTTAAGTACGTTATTAACCATGTGTACATAAGCTCTTAGACACTCTTTCCTTGTAAGCTAATTTTTAATGGTGAGCTTTACTTGAAGTTTGTATTATCTGATATCCGAGTATACTAAATCTGGTGTATGGTCCATACTCGTAAGTAGCAACAACAAAAAGTGGATCAAGACATAATAACAATAATTGCTAGCCAAAGTTAGTGAAGGACGCTTTACTTACCTATCAATATTCAATAACTTAATACTTATCCGTACTTTTTACAGGTTGCCCCCTTAAAGATTCGGAGACAAATGTCCATACATAATACAAAGACATTTTAATCTTGCCTACAGATTACTCCTCCAAGACTCGACTATAAAGTCGCTACCCACTTGATCTCATACTTGACGAGTTGCTTTCAAACTATAATTGAAAACTGGCTTGCAAAGAAAGAGTGTTCAAGAACTTATATACACATAATTAAAAATTACACGTAAGCCATTTAGGAAACTTATGATTGTAACTACACCCATAAACTTATTTATAATCTACCCATTTTATATGAACATTTCATCTTCTCCGAGATTACGTTTATAGGAATCGGATCTTCTTAATTTTATTTGAAATGAAGAGTAGCCAGTTCCTTACTTTTGGAGGGACAAAATTATCATTTTAATTTGTTTTGACAACTTTACCCCTCTAAAATAAGAAACTAGCTTCTCTCCAAGATGTGATAATAAATGCAGCCAAATAAACCCCAAAAGGCAGTACTTGGACAAAATTTGTAAATGTAAACAAATAGAACAGATTCCGCTAGCAGAGATTGTACTGTTACTGCAAGTTCATCTGGTGTTGATCGCCATGTTGTTGGGATCTGCTCTATGGATCTCATTTTGTATTTTGTCAATTTTTTTTTCCTTCTAATCCAAGTGTGTCTTCAATTGTGAATTTCAAACACCCAATTAAAGTCTTCCTAAATGCAATTAAAAAAATACATTTGGTAAATTAATTCTATGAAAAATAATGCTATACCTACAATTCCTTAATAACTTTTTTACAACTTTAAGATACGAGTCAGCAAGTTATTGGATTTGCACATCAAACATTTTTTAACTGATAATTAAGTTTAATGAATAAAGATCCCAGCAATTTCCCGCCAAGTGACGACTCTTTTTCTCGGTGCTTTCATGGGAAATCTATTTTTTTTTTTTTTAGTGAGATCTGCCAAATTTCATTAATAATAAATCAGGAGCATAAAGCTCTTACAATAGAAGCTTAAACCGCAGATTAAACATAGCACAAACGCTATGAATGAAATTACACAGCCATAGACTGGACAAAAGCATCTAACAATTAAAGAACTGTCTATGACTACAACCACCACTAACCCAAGAACAACTCCAGAAAAGGAGCAGATCTGTTCAGCAGACTAGATCTAAGGTTAGATCGGGACATGATTAGCCCGAAACTCACTCCTTTATTCCAGGTCGTGAGAGTTATTCTCCCACACCCAAATCTACTCTCCTCGACCCTAAAGGGCAGGAGACACACACTCCTCTGTCATCCTTGATCAAAGACCCAGGACGACAGACAAAATACAAGAAAATTAAAGAAAACAGAAAATAAATGCAAAAATATAAATCCACAAAGCAGATCTACCTACTGAAGGCGGAGCGGAGGGTGGTGCCGACGTGAGGTGGTGGAATTCTTCCAAGTTTACAGATCTAGTTTTGAAAAACCAGATTTAAAAACTCGAAGGAAGTAGATCCGGCCTGTGAGCATCAAGAGGAGGTGGAGACTGGCCACCACGTGGTGGAAGGGGAGTCGATAAAGTTGCTTGTGGAGAGATCAGCCTCCAAAGAGGAGGAAAGGCCACCAAAAGAGCGGTTGCTGCCTACGAAAGGCAAGAAGAGAAGGGGAGAGAAGGAAAGGGGGAGGGGTGGAGGAGGGAGCGATATCCTCCTCCGCCCAAAACCAATCGGGAGCGTCTAAGTTTTCTGAGAGAGAGAGGAGAGGAGAGGGAGAAGCAGTCTCCAATTTCTATTAAGCTACCTAAAATATTATTTTTTTTAGTTTAAAATTTCAACAACCACTAAATTTGTATTTACAAAGCTATTTTATTAATAATTCGAAATAGCTTTCTCTAAACCAATCGAACTATTCCAACTTATTTCCTTAGAAACCCATTACTTTTTCCAACTTTTGTATTCTAATTTCAAAAAATTATGTTTTTCTCACATGAACCTAAATGCCTCAAAAAGACTTGACNTTGAGAACCTAATCCTATAACAAATAGAAAATCAAAGAAAAGAATAAGGTTTTGAATGGCTCTTGGAAAGAGATTCCGAGAACTTCCCAACTTTCCACATTCTCAGTCAGCATAGGAGAATCTTGTGCTTTTGGTCCAACTTGATTTTCAAAGGCTATAAAGTCCAAAACGCTCGTTGGATTGTGAGAATTGCCTGGGTACTATTCAAGGAAGTAAAAAAGAATTTATGTCGTCCTTTTCTCCAATAATCATAAAATTATTACTAGTCAGAATTTCGAATGACATTGATGCTTAATTAATAGGCCTGCAGACCAACTTTAATGATTGATTGAAGTAATTTCATATATTAAAATTATGGAAACTCTAGAACTTTATAAAAATATTTTCTTAATTCACGTGTGTTGAACGGTGATAATATGACCAATTTTGATAATAAACATAAACATTAATAAGAAAAACTACAAATTGTATAAGAGTGTGACATGGAAAATAGTTTTAATTATATAACACAGGATTAGGTTCTCATTATAAGTTATTACAAAAAAAAAAGAAAAAGAAAAAAAAGAAGTTCTCATTATCATGAGTTGCTACCGTACTATAGCTTTTAATACAAAATTTTTATTATCCATATTGTGTGCCACGTGGAAATTATGAAGTTGACACGTACATTTATAAAGAAATTATAATAAAAATAATACCGCAAATTTTCCCAAAACAAAGGTAAAACAAGGTAAACAATAAACGTATCTATAAAAAAACAAAGAAAAGTAAAAACATATTTATCCACAGAAACTTCCGTAACGGCCCTTTTGGCGGCTACCTATTGAATACCACAATACCCAGTCAATCCACATAAATAAACAGAACTTTAGCATTTAATGTTTATGATAATTCATAAATACGGAATGACGATAATGTCCCTCTCTCCCGCTGTACCTTACTACCCCTCCCACCTACATATAAAAATGAATAAAAATTATAAAATAAAAATGTAGTAAAAAAATTAAAGTACGACTCTGAAAGAAAACGGATCAAAAAACCAGCATAGAATTGGCGAATTCTGTGCATTTTGAGAGAGAGAGAGCGAAATTGAACAAACAAACAACCGGAGCTCTCCTCTTCGGTGGCATTCAGGTACAATTTTCTCTTTCAGCCTCTTCCGCTTGATCCACCTAGCCTAGGGTTTTGACTTTTCTCCTTGTTTAATTGGCCGCTTCTGAAACCCTCGGTACCTGCATTTGGGGCTAAGAATTTTATCGAATCCCTTTTGTGTTTGTTGTTTTTTTTTTCCTGATTGAAGCATGTTTCAAGTCTGCTCGGGCAAAATTTGAACGTTGTGTCATGGATTGGGAAGCCTCTCGTTTTTTTGTTTTTGTTTTTTCGTTTAATTGATGTATCATATGTGTTTGTGTGCATGTGTTTATATTATCTCCTCAATGGCTGTGAGTTTTGAATTTGCTGTGGTAGCTTTATACGACCTGAGTTGATATCTGGGCTGGTTATGGTATTGGAAATTATATCTATTGATTTAATAGGTTTTTGGTATTAGTACTTTGTATCTCCAAGCTTATATAAATTGACGTAGCTGTTAACATAGTTTCTGATTCGGGGGAGGCGGTGGGTATGGTAAATTTGGTTTAGAAATGGAAAGTTTACAAGGATGTTTGAATAGTTATGGGGGGTATGGCTATTTGCCACGGTAAAATGCATTTGAGCTTGGAAGTATGAAATTCGAATAAGATCTAACCAATTTGCTTCACTGTTATGCGAAGATTGGTGGAAGCTTTTTTGAAACTAAGTAGGAGTTGTTAGGAACAACAAAACCATTCTCATTTTGAAATCGTAATTTTGCTTTTGATAGCAGGTTCCTGCTTTTAGGAGAGAGTTTTGGCAATTATGGATTTGAAAACTTTGTACATTTCCATACTTCCTTTGATTTAGCGTAGAATCTCAACAATTAGGTGGGATGGTTTTATGTGAAAATTTAAGGAATGGGTTGATTATGGTTTACAAACAATTTATAAGAACCCATCTTATTGCTTTTTTTTTTTTTTTTGTTTGAACCTTGTAGCATATGTTGTTTGTGGTGTAGACTGGAACATTGAAGTAAATTACGGTAGCATTAGAGGTATGACATATCCACTTAGAGAAGAATATCATATTGGTGACAAATAGCAAGAACTAAAATTTTCATATCCCATGCTAGGCTTAATTAGCTTTGAAACCTTTTTAGTTTTTGGATTAGTTTCTTAATTCTAAATTGGGTGACCTTACCAATGCATTAGTAAGCAGAAGGAACATAGTATTTCCCAGTAAAAAAAATGAGACATGGTGAAGAGGAATGTGAATACTTAACCATAAAAATAGACATGTATCACACAACAATCTAAACTATGAGAATCAAATGATGTTGTAGAAGTAATTGGAGAAGCAGCAGGATGATTAGGAATTTTTGATAGTAGGATTTCTCCTCCATTTGCTTTTTTCTAGCCAGATGCGTTCTTTCTTGGTTCACTTTTACCTACATAATTTTTTTGTGTTTTTTTTTTTGGGGGGGGGGGGGGTGGTGAGAGAGTGTGGGTGTGAGCGTGAGAGAGAGAGAGAAAGTATAGTTTATGCATCAAATACATAGTTTCCTACTGCTTGTATGAAAAAAAAAAAGGAATTTTTTTGGCTAATGCCCATAATTAAACGAAGGATTTGCTGCATTAGCATTTAGCTAGCTCTATTTTGAAGGTTTAAAGTTGTAATATTAGCAATTAATTACCTCTATATTTTTAAGTCTATAATAGTTAGAATTCATAAACAATTTTTTTTATTCTGTACAGGGTTTGCTACCTGGATGTCTTTGGATCCAAGATTCTTTACGGGGATCTGATCTCTTAATGGTGTGCATGCATGGGTTTTGTCTGTCTACTTGAAAGTGCAATCTTCATTTATATGGATTAATATGGTTTCGTAAGGATCAGCAGTGTGAGGAAGATTATTTTGGTTTTTGAAATTACAGGTTTGTTGTGAGAAAGGTACATTTCTTTCTTGTCTTTTGCCTGACATATGTGGCTACTATTAATTCTTCGGACTGGTGGATCAGAGGCATGATAGAGTTGTTTCTGTTGGTATTTCTTCAAACTGGTGGATGGATTTAAAGATTTTTTTTTAAAAAAATAAGTTGTTTTCTGTAGGTAAATACACATGCCATACAGGATAGATCTTATGACTTCACTCTCCACCCTCTACTTATGGGGTAGGAGATTCCAAGGACCATTGGAAGGTCCAAAGCCTTTGTTAAGCATCTCTTTTGTTGTTTGAGTTGATTTAATTCCGTTATTGGGATTGAATTCTCTTATTCTAGTCTGGTACTTGTGCATTGTTTGTTTAAAAGAAACATCGCTTTTATAATCTTAGTGTTTATTCTAATTTTGGGGAAATGGTAAAAGAACCTGAACCACACGGAATCCATGTGAATCAATGCACTAGATGAGCCATCACTTAACTCTTAAAGGAGTTTTGAAGTCACGGCCTCATTTAACTTAAGACGATGCTTAACCTGTATCACTAAGCCAAGAGGACATTTGTTAGGTAAAGTTAGCTTTTATAGATGTTGCTCTTGGAGTTTTCCAACTGGCTTGATTATTCCTTTTTCCATTAAGTTAAATCTCTTTTCATTTTGGTTGATTCATCCCTTAAAGAATTGAACTTATTTACCAGCTAATTTCTGGTCTAGGGCTCCTTGATAAGTTGTCCATTCTATGCAAATATGCATGCACATACTAGCTGGTTACAATTGATACGCATGTTCATTTTATCTTCACTACTAGCCAGAGATTTCATTACATATCAGTGGTGGAAAAGATCGAAGCGTTTAATTTTTTGGTGGCTTGTAAATTCAAAAGTGTTATTGACCAGTTTGAGTGGGCTTTCACCGGTGTCTATGGGCCCAATTCAGATATTTATCTTTGGTCGCTATGGGAGGAGCTAGCATGTTTGATTTTGTGGTGGGATACTCCTTGGTATATTGGGGTGATTTTAATGTCTCTCGTTTTCCTAGTGAGAGATCGGGGGTTAATTCCTCTCCTGCTATGGAAGAATTTTCGGACTTTATCTTTGAGTAGGGTCTTATGGATTTACCTCTTTGGGGTGGAAGTTTCACTTGGTCAAGCAACCAGGACTCCCCTTTATGGTCTAGAATTTACAGGTTTCTCATTTCTCCTAATTCGGAGGCTCACTTTCTGGACATTGTTTAGCAGGTTACCCAAACTTCTTTCATATCATTTTCCTATACTTCTTGACTTTGGTGATTTTCAAAGGGGTAGAAGTTACTTTAAATTTGAAAACATGTGGTTGAAAATTGATGGATTTGTTGAGAAGGTGAGACACTGATGGAACTCTTACTGCTTTCAAGGGTGCCCCAATTTTGTCTTAGCTCAGAAGTTAAAAGCTTTGAAAGCCGACTTAAAGAAGTGGAATGAATTGGAGTTTGGTAATGTTGAAAAGAGAATAAGGGCTCTTCTTGATGAGCCACAAGGCCTAGATGTGGCTGAGAAGCAGAGGCCTTTGTCTGGGGAAGAGAAATTAGGGAAGGATGTGGTTACAACGGAGTTTGAAAAGACTACAATTTTGGACGAGTTGTGTTGGAGGAAAAAGTTGAGGGTGTTATGGCTAAGAGAGGGGGATAAAAATACTAAGTTCTTCAACTGGATTGCTAGTTCTAATAGAAGTTGCAACACTATAGAGAATTTGGTTATGAATGGAGTTACTTCCTCCAATCCGTCTGATTTATTTTGTTTTGATAAGTAAGAAAATTTATTAAAAAGCGTAAGGCGCCCCTAAGTACACAAACAGTATACACAAGAGGCCCAAACAAAAGGAACCCTCAAACCCGCAGCTCTCAAACCCACAACCCTCAAACCCAAAACCCACAAAACAGCAATACCCAATACTAACGAGACACACAAAGCTAGAAAACGAGAGGCTTGCCTCTCCCTTAAGGAGCATATAATTCATTTTTACTCTTAGCTCTACTCCCGGATGTGGATGGTCTCCCATTTCAATCTATTTGTGAGGAGAAGGTAGTTTGGTTGGCATAAGCTTTTGAGGAGAGGGAGGTTTTTGAGGTAGTGAACGCTATGAATGGGGATAAGGCTCCGAGTCCAGATAGTTTCCTATGGCTTTCTTCCAATCCTGTTGGGATGTTTTCAGAAAAGAAGTCAAGGAAGTCTTTCTTGAGTTTTAGTAGCGGGATAAATTTGTGAAAAGTTTGAATCATACGTTCATCACTCTTATCCCTAAGAAAGTGGGGGCTATGGAGATCAAAGACTTTCGTCCTATTAGCTTGGTGAGTGACATCTACAAAATTATTGTGAAGATCTTGGTGAACAGAATGAAAATTGTATTGGAGAATATCATTTACGATACTCAATGCTTTTATCAGAGGGCGTCAGATTTTAGACTTGGTTCTCATTGCTAATGAATGCCTAGATTGTCGTCTCAAATCAGGTGAGCCAGGGTTTTATGTAAATTGGACCTAGAGAAGGCTTATGATTCTGTTAGTTAGGACTTTTTTGCTTTACTTGCCAAGGAGATATGGTTTTGGGAAGAGGTGGCGGAAGTTGATTGCACATTGCATATCTATAGCTTGGTTCTCTATCCTGATTAATGGTATGCCCAGTGGTTTCTTCAATAGCTCTCGGGGTCTGACATAGGGGACCCTCTCATTCTTTTTGTGATTGTTATGGAAGCTTTAAGTCGTATGATATCAACTGCTGTGAATGGGGGCTTTACTTTTGGTTTTTCGATTGGGGCTAGGAGTAATGATCTTGTATCTGTATCCCCCATCTCCTTTTTGCTGATGATACCCACATTTTTCGTGGGACTGCTCCAAACCAGTTTTGATACTTGAGATGTGTCCTCCTTTGTTTTGAAGCTGTTTATGGTTGAAGATTAACTTGGCTAAATCGGAGTTGGTTCCTATAGGTAATGTGCCAAATGTGAGTGGGTTGGCTCGTATTCTGGATTGTAGGGTATCTTCCTTGCCTATGAAATATTTGGGTCTCCCTTTGGGTGCTCTATTTAAGGCTAAGCCTATATGGGATTCTATCATTGAGAAAATGGAGAGAAAATTAGCTCGATGGAAAAGACTCTACTTGTCTAGGGGCGGTCGAGTAACTTTGATTAAGAGCACTCTGTCCAACCTTCCTACTTGTTTCCTTTCCCTTTTCCCTATCCCGGTTAGTGTTGCTAATTAGTTAGAAAAATTGTAGAGGAATTTTTTGTAGTGTGGTTTGGGTTGTGAGCCTAAATTCCATCTTGTTAATTGGAAGATGGTTTGTACTCCTACCCATTTTGGAGGGTTAGGGATCAGGAGCTTGACTACATTATGGGGGTTTGCTGTGGAGAGAAAATCTTTTTGGCGTCAGATTGTGGATGAAAAGTATGGAAGATTGGTGGGGGATGGTGTACGAAGGGGGTCATTGGAGCTTATGGGGTGAGTTTTTGGAAACACATCAGGAGGGGGTGGGATATTTTCTATAGTTTTACTAGTGTGGAGTTGGGTGATGGCTCTTGTACCAGGTTCTGACATGATATATGGTGTGGTGATTGTCCTTCGAAGGAATCGTTTTCGGAGTTATTTTGTCTTGCAAGGAATAGGGATGCAGTGGTAGCTGACCTTAGGAGTGTTAGCGATGATACGGTTCGTTGGGACACTTACTTCACTAGTTTGGTGCATGATTGGGAGGTGGACTTCATCTCCTCCTTCTTCAATCTTTTGTATTCCACTAGAGTGGGTCGGGATGGTGATGATTGACTATGTTGGACTCTTTAAAAAATAAAATCTTTTGAGGTCAAATCTTTTTACAAGGTTCTTCTTCTTAACATTGACCCCCCCCCCCCCCCCTCCCCTTGGAAGAGCGTTTGGGGGACTTAGCCTCCTTTGAGAAAGAGCGAGAAACCCCAAATCTTCTTCTTCTTCATTGTGATGTCGCAAGAAAGATGTGGATTATGGTTTTTTAGATGTTTGGGCTAGACTGGGTTATACCTATACAGGTGGTGGATCTTTTGGTGTGTTGGAATAGGAGGGTCTGTCAGAATGCAATTCCCTCCTTTTTATTGTGGTGCATTTGGAGATAAAGAAACACTCAAAGCTTCGATGATCATGAGAGAACGAGCTCGGATCTATGGACTTATTTTCTTAAAGTCTTATTTGAGTGGATCTTTGCTATTGCCTTTCTCCATTTTTCTAGCTATGCAGATTTTTTTTTTTTTTTCTTCTTCTTCTTCTTGATTTGCTGGATGTTTCTCTTGTATACTTTTTGTATATTTGGGTTGTACCCCATGCGCTTTTAATTTCCTTATCAAAAAACATATCAGTATTGGCTGGTAGTAGTATGAAGACAATTTCTCCTGTTTGGAAATATGAAATCACACTAAGTCGATTTAAGTAATTGCCAAAGAGATCAACTTGGTTAGGCTAATTCCAAGTTGACAAGTTATGTTGGATAAATGGATTGATAATTGGTTATCATAAAATCCCAGTGTCTTCAATTCTTAATTTTTAGTGAAATTAAAGAAGGGATTTAGTCCATCTTTTGGCAGGGACAAAATCCAATTCAAGTTGTATTTCTATTTGACTTTCTTATTGATGAAATAGTGTGCAATGAAGTCTAAATCCCTTTGGGATAAAGTTTTTCATAGGCAGAAAATTTACAGAGGGATTGGTGAGGTACTCCATCTTGTTGTTCCACCTTTTAGGATGCTGACTTGAATGATACAATCCTGATAGGGTTCCATCTTTATTTGGCACTCGGGGCAAATTATCTTGATGGTTCTAAAGTCCTAATAATGTGGATTGGGTTTATGGGGGAGGCTCTTCTGTAATTTACTCCAGCTTGAAAGATCTTGTTTTAGGGAGAACCTAAAATGTTCTCGACAGAGATTCTTCTCATGGAATGTCGAAAAAGGGGCATGAATCATCAAGAAGTTTATTAAGGTCAATATGAAATTCCAATAAAGTTGTCATTTGCTACTCCAATATACTTTTTTATTTTATTTTTTTTATAAATAATCGAAATATCATTAAAAGTGTAAGGTACCCTTAGGTACACATGAAGTGTACATGAGAAAACACCTAATTAGAACAAGAAAAGATAATAAAGAAATTATGATAACTAATCACAAAAAGAAAAACAAAAGTTGTTGTCCAAAGATACAGAATATAGAAAAAAAAATGACTTAATTCCTCCAAAGTCTTCTCACGATCTTTAAAATTTATGTTGTTCTTTTCCCTCCATAGACACCACAACAGGCACGAAGGCACCATCTTCCATACATTAGCACTCTGAGTACTAATAATCGTTTACCAACACGCATATAAGTCGACTACTCGTCTAAACATAATTCAAGACAGCCCAAATTGACTAAAGAAAACATCCCATAAGGCACGACAACCTCACAATGGAGAAGAAGATGGTTCACGGACTTTCCATTCCTTTTACACATACAATACCTATCAACCATGATGACATGTTGTTTCCTTAGATTATCCATTGTAAGGATCTTTCCTAGGGTCGCCGACTAAGCAAAAAAGGCCACCTTCAAAGGAACCTTGGTTCGCCATACACTCTTCTAAGGAAAACAAAAGCCATCATTGCGAACCAAGATACTATAGAAGGATCTAACAGCGAACAAACCTCTTTTGGACTGGACCCACCAAAGTTTGTCTTCACCTTCCCGTCTCACTCTAGCTGAATACAACACCTTGAAGAAAGAAGCAAGACATCCACCTCTCAGTCATGAACTGCTCTAACAAAGCTTACATTTCACTTAGTGGAGCCACCTAAAAACTCTAAGTGAACCACAACAGAAGTATCATTTGCACAAGCAATGCCAAATAAAATTGGAAGGCTTCCTTAAGGGTCATATCTTCACATCACAGATCATGTCATAAATTAACCTTGGAGCCATTTTCCACCACAAATCTAGTATGGCTAGAGAACTTTCCCAACACCTCTTAATATTTTCCTATAAACTCACCCCATATGTTCTAAGAGGCTTATTAGAACACCACCCACCCCAAGAACTGTCAAATTTAGAGTCCACCACCACTCTCCACCAAGTCTCTTTTTCACGCGCATAGCGCCATAGCCATTTTCTAAGAGAGCTTGATTGAACATCAACAAGTTCTGGACCCCAACCCTCCTCTAGAGATCAGAGAACAATTATTGGACCAGCTTACCAGGTGATATTTAAACTCTTAACCTAGCCCATTCTATAAGAAATCACATTGAAGCTTCTTAATACGGTTTACAACACCCACTTGAAGAGGAAAGAATGACATAAAGTACGTAGGTAAATTGAAAATTGTACTCTTTATAAGGGTAACCCTATTACTAGGGTTGTAAATGAACAGAGCCACTCGCGAACAGGCTCGGACTTGACTTGGTTCATTTATTAAACGAATAGAACTCGAATAAAAATTTAGTAAACGAGCCAAACTCGTATAAGCTCGGCTCAACTCGTATAATTTCATTTTTATTATTTTTATAATATTATTTTTAACTTTGTAATGAGAACATGTTAAGTATTTAAAAAGATAATGTTACTTACAAAAAAAAAAAAAAAGATAATGTTGACATTTTTTTGTAATGTAATAAATATAACTTGAATTATTATAATTATGAGTTTGGATATAGATACATGTATACATCTATGTGTATATAAGTGGGTTCATATATATATGTGTGTGTGTGTAATAAATGTATATACATACTATAAGATAAACATATAAACTTGAGATTAGATTGTTTAAGATTTGAATTAATTTTTTTAATTACACAAATAATAAATCTTAACCATAATTAGTATGGTGCCTTCTTGTCTTATGTGGTGTTTGTGGAGAGAACGTAATGACAAAAACTTCGAGGACCAAGAAAGAACTTTAGAAGAGCTTAAGGCTTTTTTCTTGTATGCTCTTTTTACTTGGACAACCGCTTATCTTGCTCCTTTAAGGATTAGCTATAATGAATTTCTTGTACACTTTTCTTCCCCTATTTAGGCGGTCCTTTGTTACTTCCTGTGTACCAGGGCTGCGCTTTTGCGCTTTTAATATATTTTCTCTTACCTATAAAAAAAAAAAAATGAATTTTCAAAAAAAAGATAAAAATTAAACAATCATGACATTTAATTTATATATGGAATAGTTAGTTGGACAGCTCGTGAACAAGCTTAAGCTTGTTCGGAAAATAAATAAGCAGAGCTTAAACAGATTATCTAGCTTGTGATAAGTTCGAGCTCGGCTCATGTCCGAAAAAAATTAAACAAATCGAGTTTGAACATTCAATACTCAACTCGATTACAACCCTACCTACCACCCTTAGACAAATACAACATTTCTAACTTGCCAACCAACACTCTCTTTTCGATAACGTCATTCCTAATAGACTTGGCCTTAGGCCCCCAACAGAAGACCAAGACACTTCAAAAGCAAAGGGGAAATCTCACAACCCATAATTCCTGTCAATCCATCCACATCAGCAACATCACCCACAAGAACCAATTCTGACTTGACCAAATTAACCTTCAAGCTCGAGACAACTTCAAAACATAAAAGCAAGCACAGTAGATGACGTAGATGATTTGGGTCAGCCATACTGGTTAAAGTATCATTTGCAAACAAAATGTCAGAGATATCAATCCCTCTCCCCATAAAGAATCCAGATAATAGTCTCCCACTCAATGCAGAAGAAATCGTCCTCCACTGTACTGTTACTCATGATCTATAGTATGTGGGTTTTTTTGTTGTTTGGAATATGTTGGGTCATGCCCAAAGCAGTCACTGAGTTATTAGCTTCATGGGGCTTTTGAAGTTGGGGTTGGGGGCAGCCTAGTGGCATGGAGAGTAATCCCTTCATGCTAGATGTGGGGCATTTGGTTAGAAGAAACGAGATGGCTTTTGATGGTGTGGAGAAATCCATGGGGGAAAATTAAGTCGAATACTCTTAAAAGTTTTCTTCAGATGGGTCTCAGTCCATTCTTCATTTAGCTCCTCAGTTTCTTTTCTTTGATTTTATAGATGTTCTCAACTTCAGATCTTGCACTGTTATTCTTTTTTTTTTTGGGTGGGATCTACCTATGCAATTTATTCTGGTAGAAATTTTATTGCATGTCATGTTGACAAGGTAAAGTGGAGAACAATTGTTGGGTTGATGATATGCCGCATGTATTATGTTCAAATCAATTAGTTTTATTTTCAATAGCTTATGAACTGCACAGCTTGAATGACATTATTGGGGGTGTAAAATTCGTAAAAATTATGTCAAGCAACCATGTATCCCTTTCCTTTGTTTAGTGACCATTTCTAATTCTGTTATTGACAGGTGCGATGGAGATATCGTTGTTAAAAGCCCTTCTTAATAACATCTCCTCATTTTTCCATTTATCATCTTGTGACAATATAAACTCGGAACCAATTCTGAAGTATTATCAAAAGGCAGAAGAAATATTGAAGTTGTTGAAGCCAATACTTGATGTGATTGTTGATTCTCAAATAGCTTCTGATGAAGTGCTTATCAAGGCATTTGAAGAACTAAGTCATTCTGTTGAAGAATTGAGAGGGCTCTTTGAAAACTGGCAATCATTATCGAGCAAAGTTTATTTTGTAAGTTCCAATTACAGCAATATAATCAGGTGTAGTTTATGACTTAGATGACACTATCTTGATCACCCTTTTTAGGAGAAAACTAGCTATTCTGGCCATGTATGAGTTGTCTTATTTGTGATTAGTTTTATTTTATTTTTATAAGTAATACATATCATTAATAAGCGCATAGGGGCACAACCCTAATACACATGATGCATACAAAGAAAGTCTCCATTAAGGACTAAAAGAACATAAATCCACAAATTCAGAAAAGTTGTCTTATTCGTGATTAGTATACTTTGACCTACACAAATTTGGTTATTATACCCTTAGTTTATGTTAAAATTGATATATTTCCTCAATATGCTTTTAGGGGTAATGTGGTTAGTATGCAGCTTCTCTTTCTCTATTTGTCAGTCCAGTTGTCCATTCTATCAAATAGGCTGTAGTTCCCACTGGGGTCTTATAATCTCGGGAGAAGGTGTGGTAGGTTGGAGAAAGTGAATCGATGCTTCTGAGAAGGTGCTGCAGCCTGTGATAGTAACGCTTGTGAAGGTGGTCTGTGATAGTGGTGGAGCATTAATGTTGCTGGAGGTGACGGCACAGGCAGAAGCATTCGATGGCAGTTTTGTGGGTTTTTTATGATAGCAATAATGATGGTGGTGAAAGATGTGGTGGTGGTGGATTGGGTTGCTTTTAGTGTATGTTTATGCATGACACAGAGAGGGGAAGAATGAGAGTCGCACATGCATGTGTTCTATCTTCTTGTTTATAAAACTTCCTTTTAATCTTCCGTTTCTTAAGGGCCTTGTCAGGGTTCTCTGATGCATTTTTCTTTTATGAATACTTTATTTTTGGGATTTCTAGAGGAAGTTAACTTGGTTTTAAAGGGTCTCTCCAAAAGGAAAATAATTGAAATTATTAGCAGTCCAAATTCCCACATCCATGTTCACCTGTAATTGTACAGTACGATCAAGTACTGGAAAAATAAAAATGAAAATAGAAGTTCCATAAAATTGTGCACTTCTGATCTTTTTATGCGAGCATTGAGTTGCTTCAGGCATAAAATCTTTTATATATGTTTTGGTGATTTGGGGATACAACTTCTGTAACTGTCTTTTTCTTTTGCATGATCTCTAGGTTCTGCAAATTGAATCATTGATATCAAAGACTAGGACTTCTGGTCTTGACATTTTCCAGCTGTTGAAAGCTTCACATGAACAGCTCCCTGATGAATTGAGTTCAGCATCTCTTGAGGTAACCATCATCAGCTGTTTTTATCGTGCTACAGATAGACATAGCCCCCTGTTTTTCGGGTTGACCCACTAAGTTACATTGCCAGAGTTGGAAGCTTGTATGAATTAAATTCTTTTATGATGTCTAATACTCGGCATGTTCAATTGCAGCACTGTGTACAGAAAATTAAGCCCAAGGGATACGAACAAATGTCATCTGTTATTAAAAAAGCTATAACAGATCAAGTGGAGGGTGTTGGACCCAGCTCAGAGATCCTGGTGAAAATTGCAGACAGCATGAGCTTGAAGTCAAACCAGGAGATCCTCATTGAAGCTGTAGCCCTTGAAAAGTTGAAGGAGAATGCTGAACAAGCCGAAAAGACAGGGGAAGCTGAATATATTGATCAAATGATTGCTGTTGTAAATCGCATGCATGATCGCCTTATAATGACAAAGCAATCTCAGAGCTGTAGCCCAGTTCAGATACCTGCTGATTTCTGCTGTCCTCTCTCACTCGAGCTGATGACAGATCCGGTGATTGTGTCTTCAGGGCAAACCTATGAGCGGGCTTTCATCAAGAAATGGATTGATCTGGGTCTCACAGTCTGTCCTAAGACGCGGCAGACGCTGGCTCACACCAATCTAATAACTAATTACACTGTAAAGGCACTAATTGCAAACTGGTGTGAGTCAAACAATGTGAAGTTGCCCGATCCCATGAAGTCTACGAGCTTAAACCAACCATCGCCCCTTCTTGGGCACACAGAGCCTGGTGCAACCAGGGAGTCTGCTGTTTTTGCTCATTCCAGGGGCAACCAACCAATATCGCTCGAGTCAAGTCGCTCTATGGGTTCACCTGGTACGAACTTGAATTCTTCTGGTAGAATCCATCGAGAGGGAACTTCTCCATTGCATCCTCGCTCTTTTTCAGAGGGTTCCATGTCTGCTGCAGCCGAGAATGGGCAGGATTTGGATATTGCAAGAATATCACTAACAAGTTCTGAAGACAGGTCTGCTAACTCGGAAGAAAGGAGTATGGATTCAGTTGGCCAACCCACTGCATCACCATCTGGAAATGAATTTTCTAGTGCTATTGGGGCTGAAGAGTCATCACAGAGCCATAATAGAACTGCCTCCGCCTCCAGCGTGCTTTCTGGTGCAAATTTTTCTCAAGAAACACCAGGAGATGCTGATGAGGTTTCACATATATCAGCCAATATGACTGGCTACAGCAGTGACGCGTCGGGAGAGGTGAAAGCAGAGCCACACGCTGCTGCCTTGACCTCGCCACGGAGAGAACCTGAGTTCTCTCCCAGATTGTTGGAAACAAGGTCTCGAAGCCAAACAATATGGCGGCGACCATCAGAGAGGCTTGTGCCAAGGTTGGTTTCTTCTCCTGTTATTGAAACAAGAGCTGATCTTTCTGGTCTCGAAACTCAAGTGCGGAATCTGGTTGATGACTTGAAGAGCACTTCACTGGATACACAGAGAGAGGCAACAGCTGCTATCCGGTTACTTGCCAAACACAACATGGATAATCGGATTGTAATTGCCAACTGCGGGGCCATTGGCGTGTTGGTCCATTTGCTCCGCTCAACAGATGCAACGATTCAGGAAAATGCTGTTACAGCGCTTCTTAACTTATCAATCAATGATAACAACAAAACTGCAATTGCCAATGCTGAAGCAATTGAACCTCTGATTCATGTTCTTCAGACAGGGAGCCCTGAGGCGAAGGAGAACTCAGCTGCCACTCTCTTTAGCCTGTCAGTGATTGAAGATAACAAAATCAGGATTGGAAGGTCTGGTGCAATTGGGCCTCTGGTTGATTTATTAGGGAATGGGACCCCTAGGGGGAAGAAAGATGCAGCCACAGCTTTGTTTAATTTATCAATCTTTCATGAAAACAAGGCCCGTATCGTGCAAGCTGGTGCCGTAAAGCACCTTGTGGAGTTGATGGACCCAGCTGCTGGAATGGTTGACAAGGCAGTAGCTGTTTTGGCAAATCTGGCTACAATTCCCGAGGGACGAGTTGCTATTGGTCAGGAGGCTGGGATCCCTGTTCTGGTCGAGGTTGTTGAGTTGGGTTCCGCAAGAGGACGGGAGAATGCAGCTGCTGCTCTTTTACATCTTTGTACTAACAGTAATAGATTTTGCACTATGGTGCTCCAAGAAGGAGCTGTCCCACCACTGGTGGCATTGTCACAGTCAGGCACCCCAAGGGCCAAAGAAAAGGTATATACCTGCTTATTATGTTGCAGTTTCTGTTATTTTTATTTAGAAGACCGATTGATGAGTTTTTTGTTACTTGCAGGCACAGCAGCTTCTTAGCTACTTTAGAACCCACAGACATGGTAATGCTGGGAGGGGCTGATTTTGGAAGCACAACCTAGGTCTTGTGTCAAGTTTTAAAGATAGTGTGTGTACATTTCTTGGTGCAAATAATGCATGTGAAGGTGTTGTTGTTTGGATTTTACTTGTATTGTAGAGGGAAAAGGAAAACAAAAAGGAAAAAAAATTATGATTTATGGAGGATTTGATTTGAATCCTCTTGTGAAATACATCTACATGTGAAACATGTGAATGTGGGAAGAAAATCTTATACAGGTTGAGAGTCAAGTTGCAGTAAGCCTGGGCAAGACGGTGAGAGACAAATAATCAGTTTTATTTAATTAATTTCGTGGCCTCATTTGCATCTTTCTCTTATGCATATTTGTTATTTTCAGTAGTGTTCAAAGAGTTCCAAAATGTTGTTTAGTGTCGGCTGTTGGTTATTTTTTGCACATTGGTTATCTTCACAGATAATGAGCTTTTGCTTTGTAATACAGTTGATTGTCAAATTAGTGCCTGTTGTCTACCCTATTTAGTAGTTCAGTTTAGGTGCATTTCAATGGAAAAATTATCACTCTTTTGATGGTTCGTTGGCTGGTAAACCTGCTTCTACTCAGCTTTATCTCTATATTTACTCAAAAGAGATGGTGCCGTTTCACTTTGGAGCCGATGCCAAGATTTCATTTATAATTGCAGTCTGGAAGAGCTCTAATACAATTAATTTAAGATGACGATCAGCCTTTTGTTTGACCACATACAGAAATTGCATTTGCAGTGTGCATGAGCGCCAATTGTTACTTATAATGATGCACGTAAGATAATGGTGGATTAGGATTCTCTTAATTTCAAGTAAAATGAAGGGGAACCATTTAATGATCAAGATTAGATTGGTTGAGTTTGTCATTCTTTTAAATTCTGTGGAGATGCAGGCACCGATAGAAGCAAGAAAAGTGTATAGATAATGCTAATAAATAGGTCAAATTAGGATAAACTTATTTAATCTTATACTAATGTCTTAACACAAACCGAACTCGATACGCGAATATGAATTGTCACTGACAATAAACACAAGAATCAAGGGCATTTAGCCTGGCCCTTGGAGTTCAACTTGTCCCTATAGCAAGGGCATTCAGACTTGTTTCCATACGTCCCTGAAGGAACACACTTGCACAGTAGACAGCAGATTCCACAATATCTTAAGCACTGGTCTTTCACTCCCGCATTTGCGCACCTCTCACCGCATTTGGAGTCGCAAAAACCTTGGGAAAAACAAATATGCAAAAAGACCAATCAGCCTACAAAATTGATCAGCACAATTATATGCACGATACCCAAAGGAACTTACTTGGAATTGGAGCAGCCACGGTGGGGGGATCAGCCATGGTGAACTGAAGGAAAGAGGAGCTCAGAAGCATTGAAACAAGAAGCAAAGTTGCAATTGCAGGCTTCATTTAACATTTTGTTAATAGTAGTAGAAAAGAGAGATCAAAATGGAGCGTTGAAAGGCTAGACCACTTGTGACAGACCTGAGGGGGGCTGTAGCATCGGAAAGTTTACATGGGTATTTATATTAGTCTTTTGGAATCCATGAAAGAAAACATTGAGAGTTATTTACAGCTTTAATACAGACTTGATGAGTTGGGGGAACATGTGGTCTACTTGCTTCATTATCAGTTTATGCTGTCCAACCAGGTTTATGTTGCGCAGAAGCTTAAGTGAAGCTTCTTAAGTAGGGTATCGACAAAGAGAAAACGAAAATTGTTTTGGTTAATGTGTATTTAAGTTTTTTTTTTTCTTAGTTTCCAAATGTAGTAATGAGGACCCCAATTATTTGATCCCTTACAGATCTCAGGATTGATCTAGAAAGCGTAACTAGTGCAGTAGTGCCGGAGCTAACACATGAGTCAAGATTAAGAGAAAAAGTTTTTTTTTTTAATTAATAAAAAAAATTAAAGTTAAAATCAATTCATTCAAAGACCCTTTTAAATTAAAGTTTGAACTTGATAAATTGCCATCCGGCAAAAACTTTACCTCAATCCTGGAAATGTGGAATGGTCTTGGACAAATAGTTGGTGTAAGAAAGTCAACACGCCTAAACTTAATGAAGAATAGTTTTTTTTTTTTTTTGTAAGTTAATGAAGAATAGTTGAGCAGATAGACACCAATACCCATAAATCAGATTGGTGTTTTAGCTCAAGATGAAAGGTGCAAGTAGGGCTAAAAAATGAACTAGTCCGTTCGCCAATGTGTGAAGGAAATGTGTCTTTAAGGCCTAAGTAAAAAAGTTTAAAGTAGTGACTCGGTGATGGCTAGAATCACAAGTGATACCAACTTGACTGCAAATAGAGCTGTTGGTCAACCAATTGTTTTTTAAAACATTGTGAGGGTCATGAGAAATACAAGCCAAGAAAAACATATTGGTCCGTCATAATGTTGGGAACCGTTGCATTACCAAAGCTAGCTGTATAACACTGCACGGCAATAAATTCAGTGTCACACATTCTAAGTTTTAAAAAAATGATTATTAAGTTTATAGAAGCTTTTATTTGTCATATTTTTAAGAAGACAACTTTCATATCTTTGAAGAGATTAATGGGGGATTTTTAAACAGTTATGTGGGGTCACAAGGTTTTTTATTTAATTGGAATAGTTTTTATATTTTAAAGGACATGGACTTGTGTTATTTCATTGGAATGGTTTTTATATTTTTAGTTTCAGAAAAAGTGATCATTTAGTCCATTGACTTGTGTTATTCTTCGCTTTTTTATTTTTGTTTGGGACTCATTTATTGGTTTTTCTACAAATTACAGCGATTTGATTGGCTTGGTTCGACCAATGTTGTCTTCGCATTTTTAAATCTTGATTCACTTCTCACCAATAATGCATCATGATTTGTAATTGATCAGCACGTGGCATACAGTCTAAAGACACTATCTCTGGACAAAATGTTTGACAGATGTCCAGAAAGAACCTTAATCTAACCTTAAGAAAAATAAATAAAATAAAATAAAATTTACCGCCCCACTTATTTTGTTAAGTGGCCAAGATGCTCCTGGGAAACTTAGTCATTAGTGGCCACTGCTTGACTAAATGTTTAAATTTATCTATCTCGAGTGGCCTTTTATCTAAGGTTTTAGGGACAATTGCTTCAATTAGCTGACCAATCATCACCCTGTTAGAAAAAACCAAAAAAAAAAAAAAAATCATTATTCCTGAAATTTTGTCCGTTTTTTTAAAAAATTTTCTGAATTTTTATCAGGAGTAATATATATATATATATTTGGTACAAAAGGGGAGACATTGCAACCGATGATAGTTTTTTTTTGGGGGGGTGTGGGGAATTGCACAAAGATACATTGCTTGGTAGTTATAGGGGTAAAAGTACATTGCCCAAATAAAATATTACCTAAAATAGAAAAAAGCCAAATCATAAACAAAATCATTCTACGAATTAAAATAAGGATCTTTCCAAAAAATATGGCGAAATATGATGCCAAAATCCCTCCTAAAACGCTAATAGAATTATTTCCTAAAATGACAAAAAAATAAAAATAAAAACTTCAAACGCTGATTTGGAAGGAAAAAGGTGGAATTTAGGGCCCAAAATGACACTTATCGAGCGTGGCTTAGTGACCACAATGTGCACGTCGAAATAAGCTTTCTGAATTGAGGTCATATGCGCAATTCTGATATTCGTCACAAAACTTATGTCTTTTTTACTGCACACTGCATGTTATGGCCTCAATTACACCCAATCATACCGATTCTTGCCATTCTTCTGCTTGTCCTCTCTGTTAAGGTATGCTATAGCCATCAGCTCAGAATTAGCTATGACCCTTGTTTGAGTATTTTATGCCATTTAATATCTTCTACTTGGAGCATAAATCAGTATCACTAATTTCTTAGTAGAAAATGGGGAGGGAAGAAACTTCTTTCCTCGCCCAAGGGTGCACATGTTCATCCCAAGAGTGCACATATTCACACTACTTAACCATGTAAGTTTAGTCTCTGCAGGCAACGTTTTCTTCTTAATATCTTGATTACTATTGTGCTCTATACTCTCTAGAGCTTCCTCGATCTCACCCATAAGCACTCATTGTATTTTTAACTTGGTCCCTTTCCAAGGACGCTAAAATATGAAACATGAAGAAACAAAGATATGAATACTCAGAGAGGGACAGAAACAGACAGGGAATCTTCGGAATAATAAGAGTTTGTTAATCACCTTTGTGCATCCGCATGTGCATGCATGGGGGAGAGAGAGAGGGAGCTGTCTCCCTGCATAATAAGGTCAAGTGGGAGCGCATTGCAAGGAAATTGTTAGAATAAACGAAAAATATAATAAGGAGGCGAGAGGGAGAGAGAGAGAGAGAGCTGTCTCCGTGCATAATAAGGTCAAGTGGGAGTGCAGAACTTGCAAGGAAATATTGAATTTGCTCTCAGAAGGCAAACTCTATTTAGACCCTACAATAAATAATATGGACTCATTTTGAGTCCAGTATGGTCTTCATAAAGCTTGAAGGGGAACCATCCAATTAAATCAGTGTTTATTTACATGTGTGAAACTTTAATTAACCAAAAAGTTACGAGATTTACACCATGTGAATTAGGCTATTAGGAAGCATGGCTACACCAACATGGCTCCTCGTACATATAGGCATATATACTATATACGTGCATTCTGGTTTGAATGGCATATGACAGAGATATATTCATCATCCTCCTAGACCATAGAAAGGACCGCAATGTCGGCCATTAGAATATTCTTCAGCATCGTGACTGGAAGCAAGCAAATTGACCTGCATGAATCTCACTGGTTTTAGCCACTCCACTTGTGGGCTTTTCGCGCACACCATCAACAACATGAAGAACCAGTGCACACAGATATTACCTTGATGATCTCCCACTTTGAGCTTGGACGCTTAGAGGCTCCTAAGATACTCATGTGAAATTCCTGTTTTGGAAAGCACGAGTAAACATGTTGAGGATTTATTCATCAGTGAGCATATTGCATAATTGCAGAATATACATTGTGAATAAACTTAATGAAGATGTTGAGGATTTTTTCTGATAACTACTTTTTCTCATTTTGTGGGAGCTCATAAGCCATACTAGTATGGAGATCAAGAAGAGGGAGAATGAGGGAGAACTTCCAGATGATATTATCAGGATCAGATCAACAACTATAATAGACAGCTGGTAACTGAATTTTTGACCGTTTGAATATGCTAAAGAGAACAACTGCTGATGGGAAACGTTAAGTAGAAAAGTTATTATGCAACATATCTGCAAAAGACTTACCCTAAAAGGATCCCCCCTTAAGGACTGCACAAACAGAGAATTTCCTGACTCCTTATCCTGCAAAGGGAAGCAACAGACATGTCAAATACCTAGGTCATGAATAAAGAAATTTATGAAGCAGTTGTGGAAATGCTCCACGAGTGAAAATTACAAATATCATTGTACCTCCAAATAGACATCCCTAAGTCGCCTTCCAGTTTGAGCACAGCAGATGCGAACAACATGTTCATCACAACTCCCACTGATAATATAGTCCCTTCCATTCATGTAATAGGAACGTGTATAATTATGAGTACTCCCTGTTGAAGCTATCTCAAAATTTATGTATAGCCTCCCGTCTGCTGCCAGAAGTTGTTTAACCTGGCATCCCTTAAACTGTTAGCCTCCATTTTCAACCCACAAAGAAACAACATAAATTTGTAATCGCTAAAAGGCAAGCCGACAGCCTAACTGCCGAAGTAGCAGACCTTAAACTATGACAAGCACATGGCAATATGTTGAGAACATATTCTCATCTCTAAGGTCACCCAGGTCAAATTTTGACCTAATAGAATTGCTAAACTAAAAATGGGATGACTATATTTTATTTGAGTAGACCCTTTTAATCAGGATAGTGGAGACCATATGCACATGAGTCATCAAAATTTATCCACTAAATCTCTTCTGAAATACCAGAGTAAAGCGTATACTACTAGGAAGGTTTACCTCATTGTCAACAGCTGAAACAAGCAAATAGAGGTCATCAGGAGAAAAGCAAACCATCACGTTTCCTCTTGAGCTTGAAGCTGTATAGCAAGGCTGCACTGGGTTCTGTCTCAAATCCCACATCTTGACATCCTTGTCAAATGATGAAGTAGCAAACAGAAAAGGGGAATGGTGTGCAAACTTAACAACATTAATCGGTTCTTGGTGCATATTAGTAAATAGTTGCAAACGCTTTCCACTGCTGATGTCATATAGAGCAACATCCTTTGAGTATCCACTAGCAAGAAACTGATCATCCGTCGAATTGACATGAAGAGAAGTCAATTGCTCAAAATCATCAAAAGTTACGGTAGCAGAATAGCAATAGAGATCTGCAACTTTTGGTGGCATATGATTGATGTCGAACAACCTCAAAGAACCATTATCAGAACCAGCAAGAAGCTGATTGTTCATCACAAATGGAAAAGAAGTCAGAGAAAAGGCAAATGTTTTAAGTAACTGAAAAGTTTCTAACCATGTACTCTTACTGGCTACTAATATGTCATTTATATACATATATGAGCATGCCAACCAAGCACATTGGTTGGCCATGGATTAACCTCCGATCAGTCCCATTTGACAATCTTCCAGGATAAGCATGCCCACTTGCTACACAACATGGTGCCATTAAATATTCAGTATCTCAAGTTCGCTCATAAATTAGAAAGGTCTTTGTGACAAACTCTATGGAAAATCTAGCGAGGAAGCATTATGCATTCTCATATATTATTATCCGATTATACACTAGACGATGTCATCAACATAAACAAATTATATCTAAAAAGCAAGATGCTGTTTTCACTAATACCGCTAGCTCATAGTAGACTTGAGAGCATATAGTGCTGTAAGGAAAGTGCATACCTTGGATGGATGCTTCTTGAGCCAAGACAGCCCCAAAACGCTGTTCATTGCTCCTATGGATGGCATATAGCTTACAGTTTTTCCATTTTCATGGTTGATAACAACTACTTCACCATCCAGAGTTCCAAAAGCCATAAGACTAGAGTTTGACGGATGATACTCAAACTGCCTCGGACGAAGCCTCTTGCTTTCTTCTTTAAATGTGTGGCTAAAGTTAGAAACTGGGTGTAGGAGTGGCCAAGCAGAAGACCCAAGTTTGGCAGCACTAAGGGATCTTGAGAAAAAATGTTGACCATTTCTATAAGGATATAGCTGTTTTGGCTTGAAAGGTTTTTGAAAGTAAATACCACTTGTTCCCATTTCACGCTTATCCAAAACATGAACAACACTTTCCTTGAGCTTTCGTGTATAAGGTAAGTATTCATAGTATTTTGAAGAGATTGACTTGGCCATTTCCCTGTCCATCTTTCTGATAGGGATATTATCTAAAACTTCTAAACGAGGCAATGAAGCAATCATGTAGTCCCTATAATGTTTCTCAAAGCATATGGGTGAAGAATGATGAGAATTGTACATGGTTAATGACATGGTGCCATTTGTCAAGAGCTGCTTATGAAAACTCAGAGTAAACTCATCTTTGCCTTGAATCTACAATTTGCCAATAGAAACCTGTTAAATAGGCTAATATATTCATCAAGAATAAACTAGATTTGTAAACTTTCCCTTTTTGAACCGTCAATTATGTCAATCCAAAAGTATATCCTACTCTTACCTTATTTTGCATTTTGGCCTGTCCATTCAAATCAGGAAGAGTAGTAGATGATAGTTCCAACAAACACATTTCTTTTAGGCAACTTGAAAGTTTTACTTCACTATTCTCTGAAAAATTATCAGTTCTGCTCAGGGTCTCACGAGTTATTTCTGAATCATCAAGAGAAAGTAAGTTCCTGGCTGCTTCATTTGTCCTAAAAACATATGTAGCATCTCCTTTATCAGTAGACAGTGGCTCTCTGTAATAACTCATATTCAACTGAGCTGAACCAGTTCTCTCACAAAAACGAAAATTAGTTTTCTCACCAGATGACACAGGACATGGCCCAGTGTCCTTCCAACATAAACAATTTTGGAACCGTAATTCCACTAAAGAAGGGAGTTTTGATAGGGCAGCAGTAGTTGTCCAGAGATTAGCAACTCTTGTCTCACACATTGAGAGTCGCATCAGATTTGGCATGCAAGAAAAACAGTCCTTCTGTAAGCCAGTGAGTGAAGTACAAAAATCCAGATTAAGGGTGTGTAACCGCATAAATATTCCAACCATGTTGAGTTTTTGGATGTGGAGAGACCTCAAATTCAAGACTTCACAAGCCAAGCCATCCTCGCAAACGTCCCTGGAGAAAACCCAAATGGATAAATAAGTAAAAAGCTTCATTAAATATGTAAGACCTCATTTATCTATTTTCAATATTTCAATGGATAGAGAGCTGCACGGCCTTGACTATTAAGCTTTTCTTAGAGTTGGGGTGAGTAAATGAGTACAGAACACAACTGAATTCATAGAAATATTACTAATACAGACCATAGCACATCCTTCTTCAGCGACATATCCAGGAGATCGACGATACGGAGCTTTAGATTGATTGCATGCAACAAAGCTGTAAAGTTTTCTTTACTCAAGACACAATGTGATTCATGGAGAATGTCAACTGCATCAATATCAGAACAGTCGCTTGCCATAAATACATCGATCAGTGGGGAGATATCAGCATCCTTTAGCTGGTGTAATGAAACAACTATGGAACACTTCTCATGGTGTGAGTTTTGGATATTGCCCTGAATGATAACGAAACAAGAGGTTATCCTTATAGTACACTATGCTGCTGCAAGCTAAGAAAGGGTTGGGTATTTGCATACAAGCTTTACATATTTTTGCACACACACACTGACGTAGAGGAAGCGATAGAAAAAGAAAGAAGTTGGACAACTTCAATTCTAAAAACTTAACAAGCTAACATATAGCTTAGAAACACAAAAGAAACTGAAACTTTCACTATTATTCAATATTTCATTCTCAAAGTTGTCCTTTCAATACATCCATTGTCTTCTTATAACATTAACCGAGATCACCTAAAGATGAAAACTAAAACTTAAAAAGCAAGTCATCTAAGAAGGAAACATTACAAAGAATAAATCTCAAATGCAATAAAATCATCTAAAGTTGGAAAGTCTCAACAGAAATGACAAGTCTAAGCTAATATGGAAATTAATCTATGAAATTTCGATGAAAATCGGTCCTTTCCTTTTGAACTATTTGCTGCATATCGAGCGGATTTCCCAAAATGTCGCGTCTACAACCCCGTTTGAACCTGATTGCGATCGAGGCATTCTACCTCGATTCAGATTGTCGTGTTTGCAATCCGTTCAAATCTGATTGCAAACAGAGCATTCTGCTTCGGCTCAAATTGTCACGTTTGCAACCCCATTCAAACCTAGTTGCGATCGGTTTGCAACCCATTTGAACCTGGTTGTAATCGGGGCATTCTGCCTCAATTCTAGAATGGGGCGTTTGATGTCCATTCGAACAGGTGTACGATTGAGGCATTCTATCTTGTTATAGGGCTATGCTACATCACACACTCACATATGCATATACAAAAAGAGATCAGGAATACAAAAGTATAACAAGCAGAAAATTAAGGTAAGAAAGCTATGAAATATTTACATGATCAATGACGATTTAATGGAAGAAAGAGTTTTATTTAAAGAGGACCTTAGAAAAAAAGGATAGCACTGCAGAGTTGGGTAGCACCTCATGCTTCTGGCAAGAATCAAGATAGCTAGCACCCAAAAAAAAAGGGAGTTAATAGAGCATTAAGATAATAAACAGCACTGGGGTGTTTAAAAAAAAAAAAAAAAAACCCTTCATACGAATAAAACAGAGCATCAAGCAATATTGTTTAGCCGTGTATTCATTAAATGAACTTTTGGCAATGTTCAATTTTAGGGGAATTGGCTTACAACTCTAAAAATATATCCATTCAGTACAAGAAAATTAAGAGTTAGTTAATAGCAATTCCCAAATGAAGAAAAAAAAGAAAGAAAGATATATCTTTTCCAAGTGAAAGAAGAATGGTTCCTTTGAATCCTTATGCTAAGGTAATAAAGTGTAGATCAAGTGACTTAACGAACAGAATAAAAGAACCCAAAACTTAAAAAATGAAAACAGTTTTGAAAGAAAACATAAAATAAAAAGGAGCTTCCTTGAAATTTGTATACAGGTAAGTAGTTTTGTGTTTTTCAATGTTCTAGTTTCTAAGAATCTAAACAAATGCTTAACATGAAATGCTAAGTTATAGCTTTGTCTGAACAATTCTACATTATCACACAGTTCATTACACGTTCCCGAGAACATTTACTAAAACAATCTCCTAACAACTACCAATTCACTGTTCACGCCCCAACTTTTACACCAACTTCCATATATTGCAGCCAGAACAAAAACAAACACTTCCCCTCCCCCCAGAACACACACACTGATATACATAGAGAGAAAGAGATACCGAGCTTCTAATCTGGAAATTTTCATGGAAATGGGGGGGTTCTCTTCTTCCTCTACTCTTATAGGTCTTCACTATATCAGCAAAAGGTGGAGCTATAGCATAGAAGAAGACTTTGGGAAAGTTGGAAATATCTGTAGCGATGTGTGCAGGTGGGGGAATATGTAGTGTGTACAGTATAAGCGAAGTGGCTTCTCAGAACCACATGTCAATAGGGATAAGCACAGGTGTTCTGTGTTCATATCTATAAAGCTCTGTTTTACTACGTAGTATTTTGTTTGTTTTGTCGGATCGGGTATTGGCGCATCGCTCTACTTGCTCACGTCGCGGTCCGGCGGCCCACCCCTCTCTCTCTCTCCCTCAGAGTGACATTTTGCCACGTTGATTCCATGTGATGATAAAAACGTTTCTTTGATTGACTTTATGGTCGGCAGTTCGTAGGAAAGAAATATGCGGCATTCACATGGAGTATAATTAGCAAAGTTCAACTAACTTTCATAGGGACATTATTTACCTTGATTTTTTTTTTCTTTTTTCTTGCATTTGCTTATAAAAAAAATAAAAATAAAAAATTCATATTTTTTTTTCATAATTTTTTGAAAATTTAAAAACTCTTAATTTAAGGCATTTAACTTAAAAAATTTGTAATGTCATTTCTTTGTTAAAATTTTTCGTTAAATTCTAATGAAGACCTTGAAAATTTCTAAAATACCTATATTTTTTATTTTTAAAAAATAATTATTTAATTAAAGTAATTTTGTAATTTTATAAATTTTAGAGGATATAATGTCATTTTACCCTTTGACGGTCTGATTTAATCTCAAACCCTAACAGTATGGGTGAAATTTTAAAAAAAAATCAAAAGTTCAATACACTAAATTAAGAGTTTTTGAACTTTTAAAGGTAATTGTAAAAGTGATAAAAGTTCAGGAAGGTTAACTGTTAAATAAAGTTACCCCTAAAATTTTGTTTGTTTTGTATTTTAATCTATATTTTTTAAAGGTATTTACATTCGACTCAGTATTTTAGCTCTCTATTTTAACTGTTCCATTTAAAATATTTATTTATTTATTTATTTTTATTATTTCCAAAGAGGATAAACAATAAAATATTTTTTTATTAATTTAACTTATGTATTGCTGAGCGATATTGAGCACTTTAGGAGTTAGTTCAAATCCTTAGTCAAAATGGCTTGCTTGATGTTGAACTTTTTTTTATTTTTTATTTTTTTATTTATTTTTGGCTATATGTCTAGCCAAAATAGCCTTAACATAATGTGTGTGCTCTATTTTGACAAGTCAAAATTATTTTGGTAAGGCCTTAGAGAATTTGAATGAAAAACAACCTACATTCAACTAACTATTTTAACAAACTATTTTAGCAAAAAATTGGTGAGTATTATACATTCACCTAACGTTTTTTTTAAAAATAAAAAATAAAAAATAAAGAATCTCCCATTCTCTCTCGTCTCAATTTTTTTTGTCTTTTCATTACTCACTTTTCTTCTCTCCTCTCATCTCTCTTTCTTTCTCAAGCTTGCTCTCCCTCTCTACAAGAATTTTTAAAAATTTGTTTGTTAGAAAAAAAAAATAAATAAAAAAGTATAACAATTAGGAAAACATAAATTTTAAAAAGAGAAATAATTGTTTTTATTCTCTTAAATATCTCTTGTCTATTTCCATAAAAAAAGGTGTATAAATCTACAATTAAATCTATGGGACCACATGTGTGGTCCTATAATTCAATAATGGATTTAAAAATCTTTTGTATGGAGATAAACTAAAAATAGTTAAGAGAATGATGTGTCGCATCTCCCTTTTAA
The DNA here is from genome assembly GCA_900184695.1 of Betula pendula. Classification (NCBI taxonomy): domain Eukaryota; kingdom Viridiplantae; phylum Streptophyta; class Magnoliopsida; order Fagales; family Betulaceae; genus Betula; species Betula pendula. The sequence goes on from FXXK01000016.1 coordinate 793,444, forward strand.
AAAAATATAACTGTTGAGAAAAAACGAAATTTTGAAAATATGGCCGTTAAAAAAAGGTAAATTTTCAAAAATATGATTGTTGAAGAAAAAATAAAGAAATTTTAAAAATAATATTTAAATAAAATAGTGAAAATCGATAATTAAAATAAAAAATGTGAGATAGATGCTTTGAAAAGTTGATATAAAAAGAATATTTTTTAGCTAAAATTGAAATATATATATATATACATATATGTGTGTGTGTGTGTTAAGCCCAATGTGAAGGCTCTTAAAAAATACTAATAAAAAGATTATGAGAAAAACTAATGACAACCTCTTTTTTTTTTTTTTTGGAATTGCTATGTGGAACCCCATGAAACCCACATATTTATGGTGATTTTAAAAAATTGGAGAATGAGAGAAAAATTGGGAATAAGAAAGAAATCATTTCTCTTTTTTTAAATTGCATAATAGACAAACATCGTTTGATAATAAAATTTTACCATGAAAGTTGGCAATAAAAAAGTTTAAAAAATCTCAATAAGTCCGATAATGTCTAATTTATTATGGATAAATTCTAAAATTTGGAATAGGATTGTTTTATTTTAAGTGAAATTTAGAGAATTTATTTTAACATTTTATTAACACGATTTTGTTTAGTTATATTTAACCGTGTATAAAGTATACGATGTCGGAAACCCAAAACCCCCGACTCCTATATATTTTTTTATGATACCCCTGTTTAAGAATTACGGGGATCCAATTTGCTTCCTTCGTTTCAATTTTTAGCTGCTGTCTCTTGTTGGGCCTCTCTTCCACGGAATCACAAAAGTTTTTTGTTTAAGAGTACCCTCGGGCCTCAGTTCCTCAGAAAGTTTGTCTCCCTCTTCTCTGTTGTCACTTGCCCATGCCTTTTGCCCTCTTCTCTTTCACCAGCCCACTCTCCTTCGCAGTCACTGTCTCTCACAGTGTACATCAATAGTGAGATCCAAAACCAAGTTGCACCCATAGCTAACCAATAGTCGCTGTAACACTTGGGAATATAATAAGAATTTTAAATAACTTGAAAAGAAAAATAAAATAGGAATTTTATCAAACGAATTAAGCTAGTACTGTCTTGGAAAGTTGGAAAGAATAAAATGCTTTCATTAAATTGTTGTGTAACCTCCATAATTCAGGTGACAGTTTTGTTTTGGCATTGTCAATTTGTCACTTATAAAAGCATTTTTAGTGGCCTCAATAAATTTTACTAGCCAATTTAATTGAAAATTACTTTTTCTATATTTTAGTCATCAACTTTTTTAAAGCACCCCTAGCAGCCTCAGCAAATTAACTATCTACTATCACTATTCTATTTAAATATTATTTTTCAAAAATTTCTTTATTCTTTCTCAAACATTTATATTTTTGAATCTTTGTTTTTTACTAACCGTCATATTTTTTTAATATTTGTCCTATCTCAACAGTCATGTTTTGAAAATTTTGTCTTTTTCCTAATAGTCATATTTTGTCTTTTTAATATGCATTAACTTGCTTAATGCATAGTGGATCAAGAGAAGACTATTGAAGTGCTTGCATGCTTCCTTTAAGCTTGCTTTGGTACCGGACTACTGACCACTTAGAGCTAGCCTACTTTACTACTAGCATGAGAAAGAGAGCTTTCAGTGCTTCCTTAGAGAGCCTACCGGACTACTTGAATTCATCAATAAGACTTTCGAAACACAACTCTATAGCTTGGTACTGGCCTACCGGACTACTACTAGCTTGAATTCGCTCAGTAGAGTACTGGCTTCCTTGCCTTAATGAATGAGCTTTCAGTGCGTGCTTGGTGCTTTCTTTATGAAATAGCATACTTTTAAATAAAACAACTAGCTTACATCAGCCTCCTTCATTCTAACGGTCATATTTTTAAAAATTTATCTTTTTCTTAAAAATTTGTGATAAAAAAGACATTTAGAATATTATTATTATTATTATTAGTATTAGTATGTGAGTTTTGTCATGGGAGAGGAAGGAGAAGAAAAGAAAAAGGGAAGGAAAAATAAAAAATAAAGAGGAGTGATAAAATATTAATTTTTAAGATTGATGAGTGAATAGTACTTATCAAATTTGATGAGAGCATTACTAATGGCGTCAACAAAAATATCCTTTTTGGCTTTTTTGTTGAGGCAATTTAACCAAAAAAGTGTAAAAATCCCCACTAGTGGCCTCAACAATTTAGCCCAAAAATATCTAATGAGTGAACAGTTTCATCAAGTTTGATGAGATATCTATTTCACTCATCAATCATTTAAAAAATCATATTTCTCTTTCACATTTTTCTTTTCTTTTTTCTCTTTTTTTTTCCTTTCTCTTTTGTTTCCTACGCACCTCCTTCCGTTATCTCTTTTCTTTTTCTTCTCTTTTGTTCCTTTCTGTTTTGTTTCCTAGACCTTCTACCTCCCCTAATTTCTTTTCTTTTTCTTCCTTCCTCTACCCATTTCTTCTCCTCTTGCACAACGCCATTTAGGATAAGACAAATTTTAAAAATACGACTGTTAAGAAAAAGGTAAATTTTAAAAATATGACCATTAGAATAAGACAAAAAATTCACAAATATGACCGTTAAATAAAAGACAAAAAATTTCAAAACATAAGCATTAGATAAGATAAATATTCAAAAATATGACCGTTTAAAAGACAAATATTCAAAAATATAAATGTTTGAGAAATAATAAATAAATCTATGAAAAATAATATTTAAATTGAATAGTGATAGTGAATAGTTAATTGCTGAGACTGCTAGGGGTGCTTTAAAAAAGTTGATGGTTAAAATAAAGAAATGTAATTTTTGATTAAATTGGTTAGTAAAATTACTTGAGCTGCTATGAATGCTTAAAAATGCTCTAATCAAGTCATATTTTTTTTTCCTAGCTAAAAGAGAAGGCTATGAGGTGGAGGAGAATTTCATAAAAGGATAAAAAGTTACTGGACGCTTGCCAAAAAGAACTCATTGGACAAGGACAGTGTTAGAGATTGAGGATCCTTCTTATATATGTCTTTTATCTTTTTTCTTCTTTTCTTTCTTCTGTTTTTTTTTTTTTTTTAGCACGACTTTGTGAGGGGATGTTTCATTATTTAAAAATAAATAAAAATTGAAAAAAAATCACTTTTTTTTCATAAAAAAAGGTGTAAACTTGTTTAATTTTCATTTTTTTCTATGGCTATAAAATAGAGATAAAATAAGTCGAACCTTGTTTTTTGTTAAAAAAAATGTTTTTATTTTTATTTTTTTAAGGGTAAAAAAATAACAAAAAACAGTCTCAGGTTTATTCATCCCATTTTATAACCATAGGAAAAAATAAAATGAATTAAACAAGTTTATACTTGTTTTTATGAAAAAAAAGTGATTTTTTTTAAATTTTTATTTTTTTTAAAAAGGAGAAACGAACACTGGCATCCGTTTGTGACGGACGCCTAGCACTACTCCTTTGTGAGAGGTCTTTCATTGTCTAAGTAAGGGAGCCCACCCAAGCAGGAAAGGAAGGTAAGGCTTATAAATTTTTTTTATAAAAAAATTTATTATAAAGTGATGTGATAGAATATAATTGAGAATAAGATAAATTTTATATTTTTAAAAAATTTAATTATATTATGTTACGTCACTTTATAAATTTATTTTATTTTTATATTTATTTTGTAATCTTAACATTTCTTTTCTTATTTACATGATAGCTTTGAATTCCTTGGCTACCGGGGTGTGAAGATGTCTGGGTTAAATGGTTACTTCAATCGTCAATTCAAATCTCGTGAAACTTCCAAAAAAAAAGAATCTAGTGAAACTCATGAATTATTTACAGAAACTTATGGACAAAGAAAGCGTAAAGAGGGAAGAAAGATGATCTCCATTGCTTGAAATGAAAGCCAAGAAGTGGAAATGTTTGTCCGTCATGGCTTTCGGTTTCTATACGCTATTATCTTATTTGTATAACAAACCAAAGTGGAATGACGTGCAGAGGCAAGTTAAAAGGATTCCTACTTCCTTTAACTTTTGAAAGGTGAAAACTGAGCTTTATTTTTCTGCATTTTCACTCATACAAGACTATTTATTCTTCCCCCAATCATCAAAATGATGGCACTTTGAAGTCAATGGGAAACCCCTCCAAACTTGATTGAATAGCAGGAGATATCGCCATTGGATACCTGGATAAGGTGCTCTATCAAATGAAATGATGACTTTCATTAACGCACCAAAATAAAGCCTAGAATTTGTGATAGGCTCTATTATTTAATGTTTTTTTATTGAATTTTTTTTTTTGTTAAAGTATTGTAACGTGATATAAAGATAAAAGCGAAAGGCTCGTTATCCATCAAATTAATTTATTTTTGTCTATCCAGCCTCTGTGACTTGAGTTTTTTGTTTTGTTTTCAAGTAAAAAACAGAGGGTCATTACTGCACTATATCACAGTTTTCACTCTCGCCAAAAAAAAAAAGTCACATAAGCTGGATAGACAAAAATGTACGAATTGGATGGACAACAAACTTTTCTTTAAGAAAAAAATAATTTTGAAAATTGTAAATATTTTACATTTTAAGTTATTATCAATATTTTTTATTTTGAAAAGAAAAAAGGAAAAGGAAAAAAGAAAAAGAAAAAAGTTTTATTCATGCGTTAGTTGGTGTAAGAGCTCAAAAAGTAAAATTGTCTGCTTTAACTACTTATTTTTTTCAATTTACACTTAAAAAGATCTTCTATTATTCTTTTTGTACTTTTTAAAATATTACTTCTTTATTATTATTATTATTATTTTCTTTCCAAACAGTCATCTTTTCAAACATTTGGACGTTTTCACTTTCACAATTACGATTCTTATTTGGATTATATACATTATCAACAACAATCCTTTTTCATTTAAAGTAAAATAAAGAATAATTTTTTTATTATTAAGGTTTTATTTTGTTGTTTTTAATAATTTACAAATATCATATTATTTAAAATATTTAAATAACATAATAACGTGACATCATATACATTATTAAAAATAACAAAATAAAATCTAAATTTTAAAACGAGTCATCTATATCTCACATGAAAGGAAGAGAATCCCATTAAAAATAAATAAATAAAGAGGATTGTATTCTAATCAACTACCTTCTTATATTTACCAAAGATGGTGGTCTAGTGGCATTCGAGTATCATGTGGAGGTCTAGGTTTCAAGTTCAAATCCTAAAATGAAAAGTACTTAAAAATCATTCCATAGGCTTAGGTGTTGTTAGTGTTTTTTATGAAGCGGGTGTTGAGCTATAATACGATCGATTTTGAGAAAACTCGTTTCCACCGTCTAAGCCTTCACAAGTGATGCCTCGCAAGTAGATATTATTATTGTTACACCTAGGTGAAGTAATCACAGTTAGTCGTCTTCTTCTACCTTTTAAAAAAAAAAAAAAAAAAAAAAAAAAAAAAAAAAAAAACTAGGTTCTTATATTTAGTATTACACTTCTCACGAAGTTTTCCATTAATATATCATTCACTCAATTTTTTCATTAACAAGTTACACCCTGACCTGCATTAAATTGGTTTCAATCCCATAACCTTGTTTTTCGCTTTATTTTTATAAAGTTTATTTTTCTAACTTATTTTGTTAAAGTATTAATTAAATAATTAAATTAATTATTAATTATTTTGTTAAAAAAACAAAATTAAGTTACACGAGATATTATAATAAAAATCATGAATTTCAAATCCTTTTATTTCTCATTTTCAACTAAATATTACACATATTATTAAGTGAAAGTGAATCTATTTAACCATTTATAAAATAATGAAATCCACTCTATACTTAAAAAGAAAATATTAATTTAATTAAATTCACTCTACTTAAATTTTGGAATAAATGATGATTCAAGATTATTTTCTTGACGTGAATAATTAGTGAATTCATCAAACATTAAACAAATCAACAGTCTTTTTCTTTGATCAAACTGTAATTCATTAATAAAACTTAAATATAATAAAAGGCAGACAAAAGAGGAAAAGAAAATGGAAGAAATAAAGAAAGATGCTCTCCATTCTCAAATAATAATACAAAAGTAATCAAGTAGTCGATAGAAAACTACATAGTAATAAGTTTCCCCCACAAACTCTCCCAAAGAATAAAAGAAGCATGCTGGTAAATCCCCAAGTCCAAAGCAAACCGACACAATTTTCCGCCAAACTATTAAGAAATAATTTAGAAGAATCTCTACGTTTAATCGATCTGTTTACAATGAACCGCGTAAATAACAGCTCTCTCTCTCTCTGTCTCTCTCTAAAGGATGAAACCGAGGACAGCCCATCCCAATGCCAAGCCAGCTACCACCTGCTGCACGGCCCTGATCGTCACGGCTCCACTCTGCATTTTGTTTCCAAAATTAAAGACAGTTAATTAAACAACGTCCAAGCAGATGCATTTTAAAATTGTTTACTATATATCTGCCTAAAAGACAATAATAGCGCTTGTGTACTGCGTGTGTGACATTCTGACATCGACTTTATTTCTCTCTGCCTCGTGTTCTGGAACTCCAAATTACACTCTATTTCAAAACATTTTTGAGTTCCGTTAGTTCGGACTACGGTCCTTGGTGGCGCGTGGGAAACCACGACATGGCCACTTGTACGTGGAGACCACACTTTTACGGTGCACAAGTTTACCAGTGACTACTGAGCGCAGACGGTGCGTACTGCACCAATGGCTTAGTTTAGGAAAACCTAATCCTAGTTCTCATTATCGCGCGCCTACTGAGTGGAGCTAAATATCATTTTAAGCGAAAATTTTGCAGATCTGGGCGCACATTGCACCCGCCGAAAGTTAGACCTACGTACCTGATCAGCCAAAGAGGGACTAGGCGAGGTCGAGTCCTGGCTGGGTGCGGGTGCTTCCCCCGGAGGAGCCGGTGGGCCTAGAAACACAGGTCCCGGAGCCGGCGCATGGTGCTTCTTGGTCTTAGCCTTTGTCTTCTTCTTGCTCGGAGCCGGAGCTGGAACCTCGGCAGTAGGCGCGGAGACCGGGGGAGCGCTGGAGGGAACGATCTCCGGCGCAGGTGACGGAGGAGACTTCGCCGGCGCAGGCAGAGGCGTAGAGCTGACCGGAACCGGAGCCGGTGGGGAGCTCACTGGAGCAGCAACGGGAGGCGACGACGCAGGAGGTTTAGCCACTGGAGCTGGTGCCACCGGCTTCGATGGAGTTGGCGCTGCCGGTATCACAGGACCCGAAGCCTGTGGAGCCGACAATGGAGACGTGGCCGGAGCCGGCGAGTTAGGCTTCGAAGGTGCTTTGGCTGGTGATTGTGGCTTAGATGGAGTTGCGGCTGGTGATGAAACCGGTGAAGTAGCACCCGCCGGAGTCGCCGGAGATTTGGATGGCGCAGCCGCCGGGGACTGGGCTCCAACGCCGGCGATAATGACGCCGATAAACACGAATGCGAGCAAGCATTTCCGATCCATTGCTTGAGAGACAGAGAGTGAGTGAAGGCTGCGAAAACAGCGTAGTGTTTATATATAAGCCCCCGTATAAGGCCCATTCAAGGTGAGTTGTTAAATCTGGACCGCCCAAGGCACATACATGGGACCCATTATCAGTGGGCCCCTAGTAACGGTTGCATCAAACGTACAAAGACTAAAGGTTCGGCCTTTGGGGCCCACGTGCAACAGTCGCACTGTAATGTGGCGCTTAAAACAGTCTGTCTTCCTGTCTGGGACCCACGAGGTTCGTTAGGTGCATGTGATCTCGCGGGCAATGAGTCACAGGGGAATGGGGATATAGAATAGACGTCGTCGGTTGTCTACTTTGTTTATTTTTGCTTCACTACGTGTTATGTTATCAACACATTTTTATGTGATTTTCTGCTGGCTTTGTGGCAGTTGGCACAGCTGGATTTTTGAGGTGGGGTAGTGCCAGCTTTACAAAACCATGGCAGAGTATGAGAGACCAATGAGGGGTGGCCACGTGAGATGCCGCAGGCAATAATTGTGTCGGAAGTTTACCGGAGGTTGGGTAACTTTAGAAAAAAAAAAAAAAAAAAAAAAAAGCTTTAGTTGGATATACGGCCCACCGCCAAAAATGTTGTGGGTCCCAAGTGCAAACCCAAAATTTTCTGGTACACCACAAAGTTATTGACTCACGGCTGTATAATTAGGAAGCTGTCAAAACACGGTATTATTATTAAATTTTTGGAAGGCCATCAGTGTAAACTAACTATCAAGGCAGGTAAAAACTTATCCTTACCTGGACGTTAAGAGGCTTATTAGACTATTCATTAAAAAAAAAAAAAAAAAGTGGCCTAGACTGTTTTGTCCCAAGTACGGGAAGGACCGTACAGACGCTCCTTCAAACAAGGTCAATCTATACCATCGCCAATCCCACTGACAACTTAACTGTGAGAAGTTGCAGGCGTTTTGCTGGGAAAATATCTCTTAGAATTATATACCGGTCGAATTTCACAAAAAATCGGATAGTTTAAGAGACAAAATTTTTGGGGGCTCATTTGTCTCGACACCCTAAATTGTTGAGGACAATTGTTGAGGACAGTGGAATAGTGGATCCCGCAACTTGTTCTCTTTATAAGTTACCAGAATTTTTTAGAAATTCTGACAACATTAATTAATTCTAGGGAATTTAGCTGCTAGTTATTCTTGTTCTTTCGTGGCAATGATATCAAGGACCACTTTTTTGTCAGAAATCTTTCTATTGTAGCTGTTTTTTTGTCATTTATAATGCTATATATTATACATTCATTCATTTTACTTGGATGATATGGACGAATTGTAGCGTTCTTTAGCCGTGTGATCAATCTTTGTTAAAAGATAAAAGAAAATAAAATCTAATTGTTGAGAGATGAGATGTAGTATATAATATTTTTCTTTGTTATTAATGTTTTCTAACTGAGTAATACTATATATCATATAAATATCATATCATGCTTACGTGACATAATTTAGTAGTCATTCAATCCGCTTTTGTTTAAAAAAAAAAAAAAAAAAAAAGAGAGTAGTCTAAAAACTATATATCTATTCTAAAAAGAAATATCCAATAACTATTAGACCTTATCTTAACAACATTTGGTAAATTTTGCTTGACGAACTGATGCACAAGAATATTGGAGTATCTTGACAGAAAATATCTGAATAACAATGGAAATAATTAGTCATAATATTTGAATATTTTTTTTTCTTTGTTTACAAATATTTTACTTTGTATCCAAGTTTAGGGTTATTTTTGTATTTTTATTTCTTTCTTTTTTATTTTACTTGAAAAATACTCAACCTATCCTATATAAAGACATGTCTGTATTATTTGTAATTCAATTTTCAAGTATCAATATATTTCTAATTTTTCAGAGTTATTCTCTGTTAACTTATTTGTGGGCAATTATGGTATTTTTCTTTCCTATTTATTATTTTTTCTCTTCTTGAGTTTCCTTTTGCAATCTTCAATTATTAGTTTCTACTACTATTTCACGTTGTCAGAACAATCTTAGTTCTATCTGGCGTCAGTTGGTATCAGAGCTTAGCGTCTTCTTAAGGTAAATGTTCATCAATTTTCATGCCTGAGATCGTGGTCGTAATCGGCATGGGCAGGTTTCGAATAAGGAAGTCCCCTATCATGATCACAATATACGAGACGTGACGATTGAAGACTTGCAGAGGCAAGTTGCGGAATTAACCCAGCGTCTCGTGGCGCAAAACTTGGAGATGCATCGCGATATTGACGGTCGTAATGTAGAATTCAATTTCGAGAGCCTATATCACAATACTGTTCTGATTCATGAACAACGTGGTCGAAATGAGTGACATGGAGACTTACGCTTCAGAGTTGAGCTTTCAAAATTTTCTGGCACCTTAACTATTGTTAACAAGTCACAAGCCCATCTACCAAATCCATTTTATGTGGAGGAGGGAGATGAAATTATTGAGCAAGATTTTTCTGTAAATTAGGTCTCTCCACCGATCTCCGACATCTATCATAATGAAGAAGATTTATTAGAAGAGGTAAATTTATTTATTGATACCATAAAAATTATTGAAGATAATGATATCTACCGTGTGTTTGATAAAAGTTTAAACAGTAAAATATCTCAATGGGGTCTTGAGAAAATTAATTGTGTTGATTTTTTTGGGATAAAACATTTTCTATCAAGTTTTCCTAAACAAAATCTTGACGTTGATTTTGGCATATTGGAGGACAAATTAATTTTTCATGGTCAAGAAAGAATTGATGATTTTTGAAAAAATATTACGGAAAGTGAATTTATGACAATCAATCAAGAGCTTGTAAAAATTATTTTATCTCAAGTTGGTAAGAATAACTTCAGATTTAATATTCAAAATCATGTTATGATGAGTTGCAAGTTGTTTTTCTTTCGGTATCAAGTTGCTTTGGTGTTGAGAAATACTGGATGACATGGATTGATTGGACATAAAAAAGATTGATGTAAAAATGATTTGAATTCAAGGACGAATTCTTTACAACTTGAGGAGACTGATGCAGGAGAATATTAGAGTATCTTTACAGAAAATATCTGTACAACAATGAAAAGAATTAATCGTAATATTTGAATATTATTTTTTAGAATAATATATATCTTTTTTTTTATTTTGTTTACAAGTATTTTATTTTGTATCCAAGTTTAGGGTTATTTTTGTATTTTTTTTTCTCCAAGTATTTTACTTGGAAAATACTCAACCTAGCCCATATAAAGACATGTCTGTATTATTTGTAATTCAGTTTTCAAGCATTAATATATTTCTAATTTTTCATAGTTATTCTCTATTAGCTTATTTGGAGCAATTATGGTATTTCTCTTATCTATTTGTTATTTTCTCTCTTCCTGAGTTTTCTTTTTAATCTTCAATTATTAGTTTCTATTGCTATTTCACGTTGTCAGAACAATCTTAGTTCTGCCCGGCGTCATGAATAATATGGTCTTTTTTCTTAAAAAAAAAAAAAACACTTTATGTCGTGTGGGCCCCGAAAAATACAGTGCTTTCTTTTTGGGGGGTTTTGGGTCTTAGCCCACTCAGGTCAAAAAGGCCAAGCTTCAGAGATATACCCATGGGCTTTCAAGTACATAATTGCCCTTTATATGGGCATAGGGCCGACAGGTAGAGACCTTAACAGTACTCTACCACCGTCCCACAGTCCATTATTTTATGAATTATGGGCACACCTGTTCTATATGGACTCGGGATAACGTGACATGAAAAATTGCTATGTTTCAGAGTAATGTTTCCAAATGATACCCAAAAAGACAAATAAATAAATAAATACATAATCAATAGCAAAACTTCCGTATCAACAAGAAGGCATCACTTTGAAATCGTATTCGAAATTTTTCATGCCAATATATATATATATATATATATTCATGCCAGGCTCGTCAAATTAATAACCAATTTATTGATTTCTAACCGTGGTTCCTTACTCAAGGGATCCAGATTCTCACAAAACCTAATATTTGTGGGAATATAGATAAGTATCCACATTTCTAGAGTTTGGAAAAGTTCTATTTCTCGTAAAAATGACAATAATGCTTGTTTAAATTATGTAATGCTATTAGTAGATTTTTATACGATTGTCATATAAACGGGATGACGTGACAGTAAAATATTTCAATCGTTGAGTTTTTTTTTTTTTTTTTGTATATGTGTTAATTTATTGACTAATTTTTATTGTTATGTCATTAATTCATATAAAATTCATATAACAGTCTATTAAATAACATTATTCATTCAAAAAAAAATTTCATCATCTTTCAAAAATCTTAATGATGAAAAAGATAAAAGCGATTCACTCTCTCATTAAATAAAAAGTGATTAATTTAAATTGTCCAATAAAGTGATTCACTCTCTCATTTAATTGAATCTCATTGCTGGTCGCTCATTAATATTTAAGTTCACTCTTTAAATCACAGTGAGTTGCCAAACTCAAACATCATGTGCCTACAAATCTATGAAGCGCACGCCAAAGACAAAACTAACGTACAGATGGCGAGATATGAAGTAAACAAGGATAGATCCTGATTCCTGATCCTTTTCTAGCTAGTAATCGTGGCAAAAAACATTCACCAACGCTAATCTCATTATTAAACCAAGTTAGCATACTAAAAATAACATTAAAGCAAACTTTTTCACCTAGCATATATGCGGAAGCCGCAGTTTCTTGAGACCCAAAAAAACTGTACTTGGTTGTATATCTTATGTGTTCTTTTTCGATCTCTGAGCTGGAAACTGAGTCGCATTCGAGCTTTGATTGGCTTCTTATGGAGGGGACCAGAGCTCGGTTACCTTAATTTTTAAGGGAGCGAAGATCATGGGCTACATCATGACTTTGCTTGTAAGTTGCACCTTTAATCTTTCATTTGAAATTAACCTACTGTCATGTATATTCATTTATACTATATATACAGTCCCGAAATGGAACTGTGGTCCACCGCCCATTTTTGGTCAGGACTAGGGCCTCAGCTGATGATTCCTATTTATAAACAACCACAGCAGCGCCCCTGTAACCTTTTTTTCCCATTCAATTAAAGAAAAAAAAAAAAAAAACAACAACCACAGCATGCAAATGCCATAATAATAACAAGGTGTGCTAAGAGAGTAGTTTCCTCGAATTTTCTTTCTGTAAAATGTGATTTGGTGCAGATGGCAACATGCACGTGCCTTCTGGTCAGTTGGGTGATTCAATTTGATCATGGAAATGGTCAGTAATTAGACAATTATAGTGAGTGTTGTTGAGACTAATCATGTTGTGAGGCTCATTCGCTTAAGATATGATGTTTGAGGCAATGATGTGGCCCAGTAAGTTTATTGGACGGTTTTAGTTTCTTTTAGACAAGTGGTGGCCGCATAGGATGGAGTTTACTCTCTCTCTCTCTCTCTCTAAACTTAACTTTTTTGCTTTTATAATCAAATCGTGCTCAACTAGATGTATACCACCAAAGTCTTTACCCACCATCCATCCAAAAAGCTCTCCGAAGGCTCTTGAACTAATTTCTATCTCTTAGCCATGGAGTCCCAACGCCAACACAATACAACCGGTGAGCCAGCATGCACCAAAGCATCTTGTTTCTTTTGTACCATGATCAATGAGCCAGACCCATCACTTAGAAGAATTAAAATCTCCAAATTCTTTAAAGAAATGCCTCTCAGAGACGACCAAGAACATATTCTCGCCCTAAGTGGGCTCTGGAGGATCGCCATGACTCAAACGGACGACCCAGAATTCCCATCTCTCGGCATCTTTGAGTGCATGGAAAAACTAATCCGCAAAAGCATCAACGACAGAGATTGGCTTCTCAAGGGCCAGAACATCTATATCCCTTACTATGCAGCACATATCGTCGGCTCCTATACCATGAGCAAAGTTCAATTTGCAGAAAAAGCAGTTAAATCAGGCGTGATATTGCCATTAATGGAGCTTTTGAGAGGTAAGATTAGTTGGGTCGAGCAAAGAGTCGCGGTTCGAGCACTTTGTCACATGGCCAGCCATGAGAGAACTTTTGAAGCCATTGCTGTGCATGAAATGGAGATCATAGAGTTAGCCATGAAAATAGCCTCCACATGCCTATACGAGGTGTATGATAAGTTCATTGCTGTGAGAGATTCGAAGAGATTGAAGTACCACAGTGAGCTGCTGACAAGAGGGCTTGGAGTTTTGGAGATTGAGAACAGGAAAGCAGAGGAATGGGCTAGCCAGCTTCAATGCTGGTCTCTCTATCTCCTAAACTGCTTTGCATGCAAAGAAAGATCTCTCACTCTCAGCTTAATCTGCAATAAAAAATTCTTGCAGGATTTGTGTGGAATGTGGGGCGGTTTAGCATATCGGACCTCGCCTGCAGGGATAGGACTCATTAGGACTCTTTGTGAGACAAAAACTGGAAGAACAAGTGTAGCAGAGTTGAAAGAAATCATGCAGAGTCTTTGCAGCCTTTCGAGATCCTCGGATGACTGGCAGTACACGGCCATTGATTGTCTTTTGCTGATTCTTAAAGACCCAGAAACAAGATATAACGTTATGGATATTGCAGCTCCAGTTCTTGTTGATTTGGTCGAACTTGAAGGCACTGGATCAGGAAGATCAAAGGTAGGAGATACAATCACACGGGAAATCCTAAAAGATTACCACATGATCAAGTATGGAAATTTGAAGTTGAAGAGCAAAAGAGCTGAGCAAGCATTGGGAGAAATATGGGATTTGAAGGTTGAGAGGAAGAAGAGAGAGAAGATGATGTCTAAACAAGGAGTTAGGGAGAGAAAGCTCTTGGTGTGTAAGCTTAAAAAGGATGGAAATCTAAGGTTTTGGTCAGGGGACATTGAAAAGGCTGTGATGAAGTACTCGGAGGCTTTGAATTCGTGCCCACTAAGGATGAGAAAAGAGAGAGTTGTTCTTTACAGCAATAGAGCTCAATGCCATTTGCTGCTGAGGAACCCAAAAGCTGCCATTAGTGACGCAACTCGAGCTCTCTGTCTATCCAGTGGGGCGAATCCTCACGGTAAGAGCCTGTGGAGGAGATCACAGGCTTATGACATGGAAGGATTGGCTAAAGAGAGCTTGATGGACTGCTTAGCGTTTGTCAGCGACTGCTTGAATTCTGAGAACTCCAAGCGTACAAAGATCCCCTACTATGCGGCACGTATGATTAACAAGCAGATGAACGCCACGTGGATTTTTGCTTCTGCCAAGTTGAAGAGGTATAGCAAACATGAAGGAAAAGTAGAAGAATCCGACGACCAGCATCAAGTTGATCATGTGATAAAGATGATGAAAATGAAGAGGAAGGAGAAGGGCGGCCTTGGTAAGTCGTTTACATAGTTTCCAAACTCTCTTTCTTTTCAAATGTTAAGCAAGCAACTGAATGAATGAATGAACTGACGGAAGAAGCTTATAATAACTGTACCTTAATTAATCTCTAAGGTGGCTTAGGCATTTACAAACTCACATTGCTTGGGACTAACGGGTCGATGCTATCATATATTTGTTTTTTTTTTTTTTTTTAGGGGGGGGGGTGGGGGGCTTATCTATGAATACTGTTATTCTTACTCTCCATTTTTACTTGGATGGGCTTTTTTTTTTTCTCTAGATATACCCACCATTGTAGAAGAGGAGCATTTGGTTGATGAGAGATGGAAAAGAAAGCTAGAGAGGCCAGGAGGGAAGAAGATGACGGAGTTGATGGAGATGGACACATTTCAAAACAGGGTGAGACTAGAACGAACTGATAAACCACTGTGCATCAGAAATTAGGAGGGGGGGGGGGGGGAAGAACATGATTATTGATAACCTTGAGTTCGTGACTATACAGGATTTTTTTGACAATATGTATGCAAATTTATAGGCCTCCTTCACACACTACCACTTCTATGCCACCTCAATTGAATGGGGCACATTTTGGCAAAATATGAAAAGTGGGTCAATGTCAGCTTAACCAGAAGAGTCAGAACCTCAACCAATAACTAGATCGCCGGTTTGTCCAAATTATTATACTGTTTATACTAATATAATGCTACCAGCTTGTAAATCCTGATGACTAAAACTTTGAAAATCCAATGTTGTGTTATTTCCAAATTCCAATTAAGTAAAATTTTCGACAAAATAAAGAAATATAGCCGTTGTGAGTTCTGTATGAAATAAGGTATAAAACGGGGAGCCATTACAAAGAAGTTTCCGGAGTTAAAAAGGAAACTTGCTAGTCCTATTGGTCATGGGTGGTTATAAGCTTTACAACTTTTTATCCTCGAGTGATAAGTCTTGACTATGCATTGTGATATGATTAGGATCCCTGAAATTAACCTTATTGATCCCAACAATGAGCATCCTCCGTTTCACATGGACGCTTTAGATTAAGACCATATATCTACAAGACTACAACCAATACAAAACCTCCGAGTCTCCAACAAATCTACGGGCAATCTTTCTTTCTAACCAAATTAGATTTGATACATGTCGTATCCTACCTAACGCACTAAATCATGCTTTTACGTAAGCCTAAAACACAAACAAAAGAATAATTGAATGGATATTCAGCAATATCTTATAGAGAAATATATTTTTATATGATAAATTAGTTATATTAGGTAGCATATATCTTGGGGTGCTCGGCATAACTATTTATGCTGGATACTCGAGAAAAAAAAAAAAAAAAATTAGACCGCATCTACATAGGCTCTACAGCTCAAGTCATGAGCGGGCTTGAAATAATTCAGTGGAAATTATTACGAAAAATACTGCAAAAAGAAAACAAAACGAAGGTTAAAAAAAAATCTTCGACAAAAGGGTGTAGATATCCCTTTCCTGTCAAACAGATTGTTCGAAACAACTCAACCATGGACGTAATATAAACAATGATCATACTCCCGGATTGAATAAATCTTAAAACCAGGCTAGTTTATTTATTTCTTCAAGTAACTGACCCAAGGAGAGGGGGAAGGGGGAAAACCAGGCTAGTTAAATTTACACCCAACTAACAGATATAATTATCCCTTTTAGATTGAATCACGCAAAGCAAATTTATTTTCATTGTATAAATATAAATACAAACATATTTTTTTTAGGGGAGGGATCTTTCTATTTTATTATCCCATAATGGTGTACCTTACATTAATGTACAACATGCAATTTTCACAATACCACTAGCCAGTGTGGATTTGGAGATTTCTCGCCTAAAATTTACCATCCTCCACGGGTCCAAGATAGTACAATCATCCGCGCCAAGAACACAGCCTACAGTTACACAGCTTTTTCCTTGAAAATTTGCAATGTTTTGCTGCAATTCGCCCACAAAGACGAGATTACTACATATTTTACTTTGTCAATAACATACCAAACAAGTTAATTTCTTATCTACCCTAAGAAAACTTAATTACCTCAAAATATTACTTTATTACAGCAATATAGTTTTTTTTTTTTTTAATTAAAAAATTGGAGAACCCTTCCAATGCAAGGCCAATTCATGTACCCATCCCTGTTAGACAAACTTTGGACCCGTGCAAAACACCCCCTCCACACGGATCTGATAAGACTCTGGCTTTACTAGCAGACGTGGCCCCAATGAATCGTTTACACGCAAAAAAATTTGAACTTTAGACTTGATAAAAATGCCCCTAAAACCAATGCTCTTACCATTTGAGCCAACCCCTTGAGTTATTACAGCAATATAGTTATGTCATTTATCATACATAATGATGTAGTTAACTCACCTCTTCAAGATTCAAAGCAGTTCAATCATCATAGGAACTCAAAGCAGCCACTACTGCCCCCGTTGTTCCAAAAGTAGATGTCACATCTGGGTGATCTTTCCAGGAAGACGTTACCCTAAGAGATGGATACAACCAACCCTTCACAGATTCCACAAAGGAGTTTGGATCAAAGCTTAGAATGGCTTCCCAATCCACCTGTCTATCTTCTTGTATGTTTCCCGTAAATTCCATGTTAGCCGCAAGAAGTAATCCAAGCATAACGACAAACCCCACAACAGCAGAACCCCTTGACAGCGGCATAAAATTGTACCTGAAAGAACCAATTGGGTTTATCGACATGACTATAAATTGTCTGCAGCAAATGAACCATTTCCGTGCACCGAAAATCACATTTTACCAGTAATATGTCATCCTTAAGATTGCATCTCTCACATTTTCAAGTACACTGGAATCGGTAGACCCATAATTCTCACCGCAATAAGCATTTCGTATTGCCTGCCATTACATAGTAGGCACATGCAAATGTTACAGCTGATTCAACATGGTCAAAAAGGAAATTAAAAACTTCAAATCTCCAAAGGGTGAAAAAAAAAGCATCACAGAATGATGCAACTGACACCATTGATTTTACAAAAGAGAAACAAGAATATATCAACTAAAATACTATATGCACAATGAGGATCAAGGAAAAGTTCCCTATAGTTGAAAGTTGAAATGCTGAGTGGAAGAGAGAAAACAATGTATCCAAGTTCTACAATTACCACTGACCTAGTGGTCCAGTTGTATCCAGCAGCCTCACCATGAAAGAAAATGTGGATCAAGTCATAAAATCTTGCTTAAATAGCTTGAGGCTAGGCAAGGTATTGGGATCACCGTCACTAGAGGCTCCTAAGGTCGCCTAGAGCTCAAGTGCAAGTGCAAGGCATGGCAGAGCCTGAGTTTAAGTGCAATGCGTGTAGGAAAAATGAAAAAATAGAAGCAGATTGTACAGAAAATTGAATACTATTGCAAGTTTACCGTATCCAATGATACAGAGAAATTAGATCTAAACATATATGACAAATTCAACCACTCAAGCACATCGCTTTGCGAAATATGTTCAAGACCAAAATGCATTGATACAATAGAAACAAGAAGAATTCCAAATTTGAAGTCAAAACAAACAACAAAGCTAAAAGGTGAAGTCCAGAATTAAGGATAGCCAATACAAAGGATTCCTTTCTTTTGCTTAAGGTTCTAGTTTCAAATATCTCATCTAAAAGTTAAGGAACAACATTAAAGCCATGAAACCATGGTAATATGGTCAAATTGCATTTGATACAGTTACCAGAAATATGAGACTTTGATTAATGAGCTTAGAAGAAATTAAGCTGCGTTCATAGAAGGTGCCTTCCTGAGGGACTCCATAATGTGAGCCTTGATAAGCTCCAGGCTTAAAGCATGCCTACACGTACTTCTAATAAAGCTAGGCTGAATAGGTAGTAGCTACTGATGCATAATTATAATCTATAAAGAAATTTATTGTACGTTTACTTGGTGCCACTGGGATGCGCCACGTCTGGGCCTCACGAAACTGCAAGCTTAAAGCATGCTTAGTCGCCCTTACAATAGTGCTGGACTAAATACCTATTTCTGCTGGTTATACTTATGAAGAAATTTACTGTAGCTTTACTTGCATCAGCAGTCTGTTTTTCCAACAAGGAACTCCATAAACATGTCTAAGCCTTCTGGTTGGGATCATGAGAAAGATGAACCTGTGAGGATTGTTTCAGAACGTCTATAGAGCTGTAAAGAGTTACAACACCAGAGTGTAGCACATCCAGTCGAGAAAACTACCTAGTAGGGATGAAAGTACATCTCCTGAGGAAGACCTATCGTCTAAAGAATAAAAACTGAAAAAAAAAAAAGACCTCCACTTATATTTTTAAGTGTTAATAGCTCTCTTGGCATCGCAGATTAAGCAACAACTAGTCACCTACTTGAATTTTTAGGTAGTCCACTTGACATTGCAGATTAAGCTCAACTAGTTCTGAGATCCAGAATCTAACAACATATCAAGAGGTATGAAATCCCCAGGAAAATGCTATGGCTCAAACTTTTAAGTAGTGCACTTTGCTCATGATATATAGGTATATATGTATATATATGAAATCTAGAGTAACATACTTCCCATGCCGCTGTCATTTCTGCATCAAATTCATCCCATCTAGAAGGCGTACAGGGTGTTCTGATTGCAAAGTCGAATCTGCCTTCTCCCCTAGGAAAATTATTAGATGTGTGAAATGTAGAGAAAGTTACATATGATGTACATATGATGGATATATATATATATATATATATTTAAAAAAAAGAAAGGGGTAAAGAAGGAAAGGAAAAAATGCAAGGCGAGCAAGCAAAGCTAAACTACAATTTACATTTTTACTAGGGTAATCCTCGTCCCTTCGAGCCGCTTCCTGAAATAACCATAAACAATTAAAAAAACTAGCAATTACAAGAAAGTTTGAATGCGCAGGATATTAAACTTTAATTTCTCCGTATAATTACCCCTCAATGGCAGTACTGTTACACCAAGTAGCCAACCAGAAGTCCTCACCAACGACTCTGTAAAGATCAGAGCAGGATTTTGCATCTTTAATCTGCGCATATGTTAAAATTAGCTACCATATTACTTATCAATATGGTGTGTATATATATATATATACACCATATTGAATTTTCAATACATGAAAAAGCATATACGTCTGACAAAGGTAATCATGCAAAACAAAATCAACCCAACAAGTATGATATAAAGGTGATAATATCATGTAAAATGAAATGTTTTTTTTTTGGTTAAGTCCTCTGTTAGATCACCAATTATCCTAAAAACTTATGCTGATAAAAAATAATGAATTTAATCATTTAACTAATATACTAACACTTCCCATCACATGTGGCCCAAATTCTTCCTCAATAAGTGAGACCCGACATGTGTAATATTTAACTAAAATTGCGGGTATAATGTGTGTTGTTAATGTTCAAATTCAGGATTTCTGTTTTAATACCATGTTAAATCATTAATGAGAAAAGTCCACATACCCCTTCACCCCTCAAACTACTACCCCATAGACAATATTCCCTCCAAACTACCAAAAATTGTTACAAGGGTGGCCCAGCCACCCCCATTGGCCAAATGGACCTGAGGAGCTTCACGAATGAAGAAAGGAAGAACACCAATTTACCTAGGAGATTCTCTTGGTGCTCATCAGAATTCATCTGAACCTAACATCCAGTTTGCTTCTTCAAGGCCGTCTTCTGCTTCAGCAAAATCAACCCCACTATGGCCTATGAGCCCCAAGACATCATGGACACTCTCCCCCATGCGTACATCTCCCTCTCAACCCCTTCTTTACCATTGCATAGCCTCTCTCCACCACCATGAAGGTAACATTTTCTCTATCGCACTCGCAAAATATTTTCGATTCACTGGCTCCGAGAGTAGACAAATCCACATCTGGAAGCAACCAGGCTGCACTGAAATCGGTTACATAAGAAGGGCTAATTCTGGTCAAGTTAATAATCCTCTTGGCCAATGGAAGAATGCTAGTCACCACACAGTGACTGCAAAATTTGCATATGGAATGTGTCGATCACAGAAAATTTTCGACCAAAGATCACAACCTTGCCTCAAAGAAATCCATTTGGCCAGTTGCCTCAAACATCCTGTTATGGCTAAAAATCCATTTGGCCAAGGGGTGCTCGGCCACCCCCTGTTCCAGCAAGCACTGCTTGACCAAAAAATAATAGTCTGAACATGATGACCTGCGACCACTGTTTTAGAACTAGGGTATATCTTGACCTTTCTATACCAATGACTGATCAGATTACATACCAAGTAAAATCTCAGATCATTCACGGTGCAAATAACATATTGCAGACAAAAAGCAGGGAAACTTGGTTGATTTAAAGAGATAGAATTACCAAATTTTTCTAATAGTGTAACCAAAAAAGAAAAATTCTGAGGGTGCAGAGTTATCAGTCAATGCAAGACTCAGATTCGATTTCTCATAGAACTACTACTCATAATTCTGTCCTTCCATAGCCAAGTGTGATGATTCTCTCTTCTATTACTCCCTGAAGTTTTAGTAATATATCGTATAAATAAAGCGCAGAGGGGCACAACCCTAATACACAGAAAATATACAAAGAGAATCCCCTAATTTAAAGAAAAAGAACGACAGAATGTCAAAAAATCTACAAAACTAGCAAAAAGAAGATTGTGATGGACACCCATCCAATTGCATAAAGTGTGAAGCACAAACTTGCGCAGCTCCGCCTCCGATTGCTCTTTGGAGATGGAGGAGAATGCCCAAGCTATCTCATAAACTTGGTAGGAATAACTAGTACATTATCATGTTTCTTTTCTTACCTTAGTAATGATAAGAAACAATTAATTGCTCCTTTTGCAGAATTTTCCCACTAAGAATTCAATATATTTTGAAGATTCACAACTTCAATTTCCTAGAGGCAAGCTGCAAACTTGGTTAACGAGATTGGTTTGATGATGTTAATTTTTCAATTTCCCTATGACACTGTATATGTTGATCCATGCTTAGATGCCTCTATCATCTAGGCCACAGCCAGTATCAGCATAGCACAAAACAAGAAAAGCATAAAAACAGATAGAATCTTCGGATAACAATTACAATGCCCATAATGCAAGAGGCCTACCCTTGGACTATGCAACTGGCGAGTAAACAATAACAAAGCATGCTAATGAGGATAGAAGTTCATAACAAACTTATTTACAAATTCTTGAAAAAAAAACAAAACAAAACAAAACAAAACAAAACAAAACAAACAAACAAACAAACTTAGGGAAATTAGAAATTACAGACCCTTGTGCGGTATGCAAAAGCAGAGGAGACAAAAATAGGTTTAGAATGACTGTAAAAGAACTCACATGTTTCAGTTTCCCATCTTTGGATAGATCAATAACTTCATCTGCCTTGCTGTACACACACAATTTCTCCATTATGATAGTCTTCGCAACATCTAATGTTCTGCAGCATTAACAAATAATGAGAATCGTAAACAGTTTTACACTAAAAACAGTCCAGAATAGGCTTTTACCTTTCATAATTTGGGAAGTAGCGAACAACTTTCGCCTGTCCAAGAATCATTGGAGTGTGAGAGCCAAATCCAGCATTGAACTCTTCACTGAATTGCAGAGAATCCCATAAAACCAAAAAAACCAACGCAAGTAAATATTTGAGTTTATTTCCCAATTACTCAACTAAAAAGCTAGATTTTATGAGAGAAATTAAAGATCATCCAAAAATTGGCAATCAAAATGGGCTTGGTAATGAGCAACAATTATGATGTTTTGTCTAAGTAAAAACTGACCTGACCATATTTTGACAATAAGTGCCTACACAAGCAACAAACCCAAACCTATTTCTGGGCAACTAGAAAAAAAAAAAAAACTAGAGTTGTTCTTAATATATAAGTAATATGAACCCATAATGATATGAATACGCAAAATAAAAAAGCAATTATACATTTCATATTTCCATATGCATCATTTATCTTCTGTACATATAACTCAAACAAAATTGCCAGATCCAGGAGGTTAGAGTATCTAGATTTCACATCCCACATCCGGAATAAAAACTTCTGTCCAATCCAAGTTAATGCAAGTCGATCAGACAAAATGTTATCACCCAACAATGAGAATGGATAGTCAGCAAACATAGAGCTAGAAAGATTCAATGTGAACCTGCCAACATTTGAGTTATGATTAAGGTGGAGCAATGCTAAGCAAAATGGACACCATCCCTAACACCGTCCGAGCCAACATGAGGCCAACTGACTAGCGATCCTTTCCTTATTATATATGTTGACAGTGTTATCAAATATTAAAGGTAACCGGTTGAAGGTTTGGTCTCAGGTTGGTGCCTGTGCCTGAACATTTTTTAACCCAACCTGAACCAAACTATTGCAGCTAACGGAAACTTAGTTAAATTTCTTATAATACTCATTTGACATAATCTAGTTAATCTTAGGAAATAATGCAGCTCTAGGGTTGCATCACCGTGTATTAAAGAATATTTAAAATATGCCTTTTTAATAAAATATTAAAAACTAATAGCAGGCACAAAAGATACTGAACAAAATAACACAGATATATAGAGTAAAACAAACTTAGAACAAGAGAAATGTCTAAGAGCAACAAATGGAGACGGTAACTTATTTTACTAAAGGACATAAATCAGCTTTACATTACAAGAATTAATAGTGATTTAAAAAAGAAAAAGAATGCCTCCGTAGGGATACCTCACCATATACTAAGAAAACTATTAGATATTATAATTTGAGGAAAAACAAAATACAGTGAACAAAATAACACCGATCTACAGATAAACATCAAAATTTAAAAACAGAAAAATTTCTAACATATAACAAATGAGGCCACAGTCAGACATTCTGCTCTACTTGGCATTAAGATGGAATACCTTAATTTGTTAATCCACACAACTGGGTCACAAGGTTCAGAAACCTGTCTCCATTTGACAGCCAACGAGTAAACATCTTGCCATCTCATCATAGAACGGCCAAATGATCTTTCTTCTGTAATCCCATATGAAGTCGAGGGCTCTGAGAAACTGCTTGTACTACAACCAGCACCACCTCTATTCTGGCTGGCCATATTAATTCTTTCCCTTCTCCGGGCTCTCTTACCATTCTTTGATGTATTTTTATTAGAATGTTTCCATTCCACTTGCAAGGACCGCCAAGCTTTTGAAACCTTCTGTGCAATTTCAATAGCAGCCAATCCTGCCATACGATGCTGGTACACAATAAAATATAAAAAACATTAATAGAGAAAATAAGTATTGGCATCCATATTGGATGACTAGCCAGCAATTTAAAGGGCGTGTGAGGAGATTAGGAGAAATGAAAATATGCAGAGTTGATTTCTAAAACTGAGTGAAAACACAGTTGATTGATAAAGTTAAACTAAATTAAACTAGAATATGAAGAAAAAAAAATGCTAAAATTTTATTTCATAAAAACCATGTAGAATGAAGTCCCACTTTAATAGGTTTAAATCGCAGTAAAAGCCAAAACTATTATAACATTTTCCCATGATGAAGACAGATACTAGCTCCATTAGTTTAAACAACTTGGATCAAATTTTAAAACAAAGCCAACGTCTGATTGAGAATGTTATGCATCAACCGTATGCCCCATTTTATCTCCTGAACAAATATTCAAACTAGTAAACATCATATGAAAAACAAACATAACAAATAAAAAATAGATGTAGCTGCAGGAAAGTACAATCCTTTTACTCAAGCAACCAAATAAAAAGATCATATATACGTAAGGGTTTATCATTGATTTTGTTTTTGTTTCCCAGTATGACATATGGGAAAGAGTAACAAAAGTCCGTAAACAGTGGACGACCATCAGCTTCTACTGAACGTAGGCATTTAAGACCAACATAAACCAAAATAAAAGAAACAACACTGTCATTTCACTTTCCCCCATAAAAAAGTCATTTTTTTAGCAAGGCAATATGTTGTATGATAATAAGCCTTTAATGGATTAAAAAGTAACATTTCACTAAATCGCTATGAAAATAGAAAGAATGTTAAGAAGCACAACTAAGGAGATCAACTTCAAACTCATCATTGATATCAATCACCTGACGCCTATTCGGTAAGAAGCCAGGACAACGATATTGGATTTTCCTGCCAAGGGAATCAGCAACCTGTAGGAGAGCAGCCTTCTGTTTTGTAACAGCAAAATCTTGCTTTCTCAGCTTACTCTTCTTCAATGATTCACGCAGGGGAGGCTGCCTGAAAACCTTTTCACATACATTCTTCGGGTGCAACCTTTTGCACCAGTACTCCTGAAGATCCCATAAACAAATACGATAAACATGAATTTAGAATAAATTTTTCAGATAAAATAAAAGGTCTGCAGCATGAAGCAATTCTTTAATGCTTGTTGCATTGTTATCTGACTTACAATATATACAAATAGCAGAATCTCAGCTTATAGAACATATTAAACATAATAACAGTTAACCTAAGTGGATGCTGAAGCTATGGAAAAGCAATAAAATTGAATTGGAAAATTACTACTTGTTGACAATTACTTAAGGGAAACATTTATCATGTGTTCCTGGCTACCATCTCTGATGCAAAGCCATCACATGCTCATGGAACTTTCAGGCCATCTTCATTTTGCTCTCTAGAAACCGTGCACACCAATTGGCATGGACGTCTTCATTTCCCAAAGAAGATTAGGCACAATGATGCGCTTAGCCCACAAACAACCAAAGCTATACAGATAATTAAAGGCCACTCTTTGGGCGGGCTAACCTCAAACAGTGAACAAAAGGAGGTCGTATTTTTTTTAAAAAAAATAGCTTGTTAAAAAAAATAAAAGATAAATAATATAATGACCATAAGCTTCAGAAGCTCTTAAGCTTCCTGAAGCAAGTGTCAGTAAAATTGTCTCTACCAATCCAATTCCCTGCAAAATTAAAATGGAACACAAATTTTGAAGCCAAAAGAAAAATCAGGGTTTTCATCAAGACATTAAAACATATAACATTTCCTTTTATTATTTTTGATAATTATAATACTTGAGGTATCATTAATGGAACTCCGTTGTAATTAACATAGCATTCAATTATTCAAGGCATTTAGAGCTTGTCATTAGTTAACACCTATAAGACTTCTTTTACATAGTTTATTTATCATAGGGACTTGAGATTGAACTATGATTTACTTATTTCATTTAGCCTAAAATAGAAGCTATAAACAAAGCACAACTTCCACTTGTATATTGTATCTGTCGCATTCTTATTTCCAACAGGTCATTACTAATTCAAACTACAAATATGTCAACATATAAGAAATTATAAAGATTACAAGAATGCATTGCAATTAAGTGATCGAAAGCAAGTAGTAAGAGACTACTACAGAAATGAAAATTGTCAACAAGGAGAAGTATAATCTTCATAAAACATATATTTACCTTAAAGAGTGGGTCAATATCTCCATCAATGTCAAACCAGCAAAACTCACTGTTGATTTTAGAGGCTGTATACAAAGCAATCTCTTTCTGCAAAAGAATAAACATGATACTTTTTACATCTCATCACAAAAACTAGGGTTGGAAATGCATACATACTTGCAAAACAAACCTGATAAAAGGCCAGGCATTGAAGCACAAATTTCTCCATCGAGTCTAATTCCAAATCTAGCGCAGCATCATAGTCTTTGACCTATGACCATCAAATCAAAATTTTGTATTTTAAAGAAAAACAGCAATAAATATGCAACTTCATTTAAACTAAACTAAAATAAAATAATGACTCTTTAATACCGCCTCTCTATATTCTCCAATTGCGTGGTAACAGGAAGCTCGTAAATACAAACACTCAATGTTATCATTCTCAATGCTCAAACCAGCAGATAAATCTTTGATTGCCTTCCTGCAATATTAAATCCAGGCATTTAACCACCAAAAAGAAAGGTGATTGCTGATGAAGAAACAATCATAAAAAAGACCAAGTAAAAATAAAGTACAAGTTAATGTTCACCAATCAGTTCTATTTTAAGCATAGTAACAAACTATTATAAGCTTGCTCAGGCATTTCTGAAGTAAATTGGACTTTTCCATCATTAAATTCAAAGTACTGTTTTTTTTTTTTTGTTGATAAATAGAGTACTATGAAAAGTGGTTATCCCATTCCCTTTGATTATGGACGTAGGAGATTGAAGTAAAAGCTAAAAGGGATGCTATCAACCGTGCAGGCATTCTAGCACCTAAATACCACCTTAAGTGGATTATTAAATTTCTTATTAGTTATTACATTTGTATTTTTCCTCTTCTGCGGCTTTTTTTTTTTTTTCCTTTTATTCATTGCCCACAGGCTCTCTGTCTTAATACTTTGTTCCTCAAGAGAAGATGCCTCCACCTTATTTCTCTTCATATTCCTCAATTAGTTCATATCTCATTGAAGATATCAATAAAAAAAAAATAGAACAAATAAAGATTTAAAAAAATGGAGGTCATAAAGCAGAAACAGAAAATTCACATTTTCGAAATGGCTAGATAAACACATGGCATGTGGCAGAGACCAGGTCTATCAAAAGAGATGCATCACAAGGTAAGAGCTTGAAAGATTTTAGGCACTTTCTTGCAATCTAAGGAAGCTTGCCTCTTTCTTTAAATTCAGTCAGGTTGTCAACAGTAGAAGTTTAGGATCTTAATGCTAGATGCTGAGGACCAACAATAAAAAAAAACTGCAACGAAAAAAAAAAGTAAATGCGAAAAAAGGGTAAAGTATAAGGATCACCCATGCACTTTTAGTGTATGCTTGCCAAACATGGTAAGAACTCCTATTCTCATTCTACATTCACCATGAGATAATGGAACTAAGATTGTTGCCCAGGTCTTCATAACCAGAAGTCTACCAAAGGTTGTTCCACTCTGAGGGTTAACCACCTGAATAAAATTCAGAAGAAAAGAGAAGGGGGAGACTGGGTTCCAAACTAAAATCAATATCCCTAATCCCTCTTTAAAAATTTCTGCAAGCTATTCCCATTCCGCATTCAAGTGGATGCCATCAGAGTGATTGGCTTCTATAATTAAAGGCCTTGTCAAACAATTTCCAAAATTTTGAACCCTATAGGCCTCATTTGCACCTATATCTTAGAACACAACAAAAAACCCAAAAAAAGTTCTAAAAAAATAATGCTTGCAATAGCTGAACTTACAGGAGATATTCAGAATAAGGAATTATGGTGCACATTGTTCACTAGAAGTACAAATTTAATGGATGAAACTAGAGTGCGTTAATAATGTCTAGGCCTAAGATGTGAAAAGTAAAGATGGATCAATGGCCCTACATGAAGATATAAGGGAAAAAAAATCAAATGCATTGGCAAGAAGGAACAAGTAGCGTCAATAAGGCAAGCAAATGATGTTAGATGGTTTCAACATAATCAAACAAACAAATGCACCTATATGAATGAACACCATGATTTAAGAGAAAGGAGCAGTAGACAAGGTGAAAAGCAACCAAAAAATGGAGTTGGGGGGTAGGGGTGGTATGATATGTTCTCCATATAATTGCCATCCACCACTCCAAATCATTTCCTTGTCGACTAAGTTTCCAGTTCAATCAGTATAGCAATCATAAAGAGCTTCAAACAACTCATCATTAAGTCCCTCCTGAACGGATTTGATCTTATTCCCATTTTTCCTTCTCACAAGAGACTTTATTTCCATGATTCACCCTTACTAACCACTAGGGGTGTTAGATGAGCCCAGCCGCTCGCAAACTCAGCTCGACTTAGCTCGGTTAAACTCGATTCGGTATCAGTTCGAATAATAAATGAGTCATTTGTGAGCACAATAATCAGTTCAAATATTAAACGAGACATACTCGTATAAACTCGGCTCGACTCAGTTAAAACTCGTAAACTCGGCTTGTATAAGTTTGACTTGACTCGTTCGGCTCGAATCGTTAGCTCGCTCGTGTGTTTATATGTATATTAGCTTTTATAAATAAGTATGAATATTAGTTTTTAAGTAATAAGTATGAAAAATATTATATGTTACTTGAATATGGGTGCATATATACACACCCACATTACACACACATACACACATATATATAAAATACCCAATCATATATAAATATAAGATTATAGAATTGTAGTGTATAAGTATTAACATACTAAATAGTAAATACTAACTATAGTTCAATGTTAACTAAATAGATAATATGTTATAACTAGTTATAACATATTTAATTATATAATTATATGATAATAATTAATGTGTTAGTGTATATTAACTATAGTTATAACTATGGTATGTAAATATATAAAATCATGACATATGGTTAAATTGTTAACTAACGTATTTAATAGTTAGTATATGATTATATAACTAGCTTAAGTTGAAATCAAGGGGATAATTTTTCAAGTTGATTTCATAATTACCAGATCTCAAGTAAAAGATTTATGATTACCAAATAGATTACATGCAATTTTTTTTTTTTTTTTGTGGCCATCAGAGGTCCTTGAAGAGTTTAAGTTCTACCTCCCATACATGCATAAGTTTTTTATTTTTATTTTATTTTTTATAAGTAAATTAAGTCTTTTATTTTTCTGTTTAGTAAATTGATTAAACATTAATATCTAGTACTCTTTTTTTTTTTTTTGTAATAAATATCTAGTACTCTCGATACCTAGCATCTTGTGCTGAATCCCCTAGCATCTTGCATAGAACATGCTCCCTCCCTATAAAAAACAAGCGAGATTGCCAATGGGTCTCCTAATGGCTCATGGGAAGTTTGTCCCGCACCAAAAATAAACAAAAGCCTCCCACCTCTCATATCTATAAAAAGGACTTCTTGTGCCTTTTGTACGTAGTGCATCTCTTGTTGGCTTAAGTCAACTATGAAGGCCGAGTAAAATATTAGTTGTTGCGAATATGTCATGTAACTTCTGTCAGCTCAAGCTGACTCATGATAATGGCAAAAAAATAAATTTTCTTAGTTTATCGGTTTTAAAGATAAATTATGAAATTTTATTTTACAGATATTTAAACAATTAAAATTTTTTTAAGTTCAAATTTTTATAACTCCAGTCGAGCTCGAGCAGCTAAAGCTCGACAGGAGGCTTGGCTTGTTAATCTAGCCGAGTTCAAGCCAAGCTCGAACTTGGCTGGCTTTTAACAAGCCGAGTTCAAACACAAATTTTAAACTCAGCTCGAGTTAAAGCAGAGCTCAAGTTCTTAAGTTTTGTATTCGAGCCGAGTCCGGCAGCCTCAAACTAGGCTCAGCTCGGCTTGAATACAGCCCTACCGACCACCATATATGCTCAAGCTCTCTTCAAGTATCAATGATGAGTTCATAAGATCATGAGAACTCTTTAATGAGAGTAAATAATACTAATATTATATCAATAACGAAAACCTTTTAGATTATCAAAAATTTGATAGAACATACCTGTGCTCTCCCATACCATGGAGCAGTAGCCCACGCAAATGATAGGCTCTAGCAAACCTATTCAATGAGGCATTAAGACTATCAAGTATGTCTATAGTATAAATGACAGAAATGAGCATCTTAGTCAAAATCAGACATCAGAAAAAATCAGCGTTAGAAATTTACAACATAGGTGACATCTTACAGGTAAACAATGCTTACCTTCCATCGATTTGTAGAACTTCCTTAAGGCATTCCAAAGCCTTTGTTGGGTCTGCCAAATCTTGATAGAGCTGGAACAAACCACAATACTTGTTAGCTGCTTGCCTCATGAAAGCCAAAAATGCAGAACCTACTTGATGCATATGAGGGATGCAACATAGAACAAGAGAAGCACAAAAGGTGCAATTAGAAGGATGCATTAGCACTTATGAGGGAATCTAGAAGAACAAGTATTAGTCGAAAAAGAACAAATGAATCCACAAGTAAAGTGAACAGATTCTGAAGCAACATAGATTTAAGCTCCACATCAAACACAAATACAGAGCTTTCCAAGCTGTATGAATCTTTTGTATGACCTAATTTCATTCTATCCTTCCAAAAAGTCCTGTACAGTTCTAGGAAGAACCCAGTGGACTTAAAACAAGGGGAAGACAAGATATCATAGCTCCCTAGCTACCCAAAAATGTAGAAGCTGGCGATTGACTGACTACCCATCTCATCTGCACTCATAGCACTAAGTGATAATAAAATCACCAGTCTCAATTAATTATCAAAGGTAAAAGTTCTCTATGATGAAGCTAACCAAACAAAAAACCTACTCTAGGAGGCATTGTAGTTATCGGTGAACCAAGAGATGAAGGGGGTGGGGAAGAAGCACAAAGTTGTTCACTAAAGGACTGAGGGATAATTAATCTACACATTGATTCTTTTTTTCTTTTTTTTGGCGATCCCCTCCTTTTTAGGGAGAGCTAATGCTTGTTGGGTATTGAATGTTAATTTGATCTTGATCCTTTTGATATTTCACATTTACGTTGAAATTTATGAAAATTGAATAGTCGGGAATCTCGAATAAATGCAAAATCCACCAAAGATGCCTGCCTCCCAACCAAGGTCCTATTGTCAAAAATCCTGATAATGTATAGAGATTTTTTTTTTTTTCGAACAACATAGCTTAGGAGGACTCACTTTAAGTAATATGCTCTTCAAGTTATCCACTCCTCCATCAGCTACTATCTTATTTTCTTACTTGTTCCATCTCTCCAATCATCTTGTTCCTTGTATTATTGACACTAAAGCATAGAATCATGAGGTTTTCTCGGTTGCCAATCTTAGTTTTGTTTCTCATGTGATCACTGTAAATCTAAAACTAAATGATAGCATTCCCTTGATAATCTTCTATTTCAAAATTAGCATTTTCCAATCATGTATTCCGCATTTGAGGCATTTTGAAAGATGAAGAATAGCTGATGCAGGAAAACATATTTGCTTTGGCCAATTCAAGGCTCTGTGTTTTTTATTTTGGGTTATATCCAAAAATGGTCCATGTGGTTTTCATG
This sequence comes from Betula pendula, assembly GCA_900184695.1. Classification (NCBI taxonomy): domain Eukaryota; kingdom Viridiplantae; phylum Streptophyta; class Magnoliopsida; order Fagales; family Betulaceae; genus Betula; species Betula pendula. The sequence continues at coordinate 825,199 of FXXK01000016.1, forward strand.
TTAATCAAAACACTCATTGGGTTTTAGAAGGTGATAAAATTGGTCCTTGGGCATCCTCAGTTTATATGATTAGTGCTTCCATCCACCTGCAGTAATTAAATCCGACAGCTTGTTAACCACTTGTACAAAAACAGCATGTAAGACCCATAAAACGTTGTTACATGTACATTTTGCCATGTCAGCATATCCCCTCAAAAAAAAACAGGGTGGCGGAGGGGAATATCCCCTCCGAGGGTGGTGGTGGGGTTGCCTGCGACCCACCCCAATGAGGAAGGAGGTGGATCGCGGGGGTGGGAGAGTCCCTCACGAACCATCCTCTCCCGTGCTAGGGTTGGACATGAGGTACTCCCCCACCCTCACAACCACCATGGAGGAGGGGAGGTCCCCCCATGACCACATTCGCTGGCCCCCGCAACCCACCCTCTCACGCGCTAGGGTGGGTTGTGAGGGACTCCCCCACCCTCACGACCACCTAATAGAAGCAGGCGGAGGTGCTCGCAAGGTGAGGGGGACCCCTCGACTACCTCACGAAGGTGAGGCAGTCTCCCCATGACTCACCCGTGAAGTGGGGGAGTCCCCTACGACCCACCCCGCAGATGTGATCATGGAGGACGGCCCCACCTTCACAGTGGTTGGGAGGGTGGCGAAGTCACCCGCGATCAAACGCAGCACTGGAAGGATGGGTCGCGGGTGGACTCTCCCACCCCCGCAATCACCTCTTCCTGCCTTGTGGAGGTGGTCGCAAGGGTGGGGGGTCCGCGTGACCCACTCAACATGAGAGAGGATGGGTCACGGGTGGGACCCCACCGAGCGACCACCTCCGCTGGGAGGGGAGGTGGGGAATACGTTGATATGGCAAAGATGCACACATGGCAACATCTTATAGGTCTTACGTGACCTTTTTGTACAGGTGGCAAACAAGTTAATGATGTCAGGTAGACGGAAGCACTAATCTTGTTTTTTATAAGTAATTCAATTAATTAAAAGCGCAAAAAGAACTCAACCCTAGTACACAGGAAGTTTGCAAGAAAAACCCTAGAGTATAGAAAAAGAATAAAACTCAAAGAAACTAGAAGCAGCCAATCTATTAAACACTACTATCCATGTATAAAGGGAATGGAACAACATCTTCTTCAACTCTAATATCGCAGTCTCACGATCTTCAAAGCTCTTTGCTTTCCTTTCTTTCCAAATACACCACATTAAACACAAATGAGCCAACTCCCACATTTTCAAAGCATTACAGTGCCCCAATTGTCCTCTGCAACTCCCCAACAACTCTCTCACCCTTATAACCCATGCAACCCCAAACAACTGGAAAAGCGAACTCCATAATTCTTTTACAACCTCACAATGAAGGAGGTGATCAATAGACTTCCCACTTTTCTTACACATATAGCACTAATCCACCACAATAATATTCACCTTTCGTAAATTATCCAAAGTTAAGATTTTCCCTAAAGCTGCCGTCCACACAAAAAATTTCACTCTCGAGATAGAGCCTTAACTTTTCAAATACTCTTCTAAGGAAAATAGAACTTACCATAGTAGGTAATACATGATAGTAACAGTTCACTTCAAACGATTTCCTTTTAGAAGGAATCCAGCGCATTTTCTCCTCACTTCAGAAAGCAGAGACCACTTCTACCCCCCAATCATGCACAGGTCTTATAAAGAAAATATTCCAATGAATGCTAATATTCCAAAACTGCATATGATCCGCCACCCAAACATCCTTACAACGAGAAATAGTGAATAATTCCATAAAAGAAAATTTCAAAGGCTACTCCCCACACCATAAATCATGCCAAAACCGCACTATAGATCCATCTCCCACCTCATATCTCACAAATTTAGAAAAACCTTCCCACCCCCCCCCCCCCCTTATACATTTTGCACACTCCCACACCATACAACCCAGCAACCTCAGAACACCAACCTTCCCTCAAACTATCATATTTACTGTCTACCACCAATCTTCACAGAGCCTCCCTCTCCGTAGCATACCGCCACAACCACTTATCCAAAAAGGCTCTGTCAAACTGAATAAATGACGAAAACACTAATCTTATAAACTCATAAATCTCAATGACCAATTGTATCACTTTCTAAAACCCAAGGGAGTATTTGATAAACATGAAAACCACAGGGACCTTTTTTTGGATTTAACTCCTTTTTTATCAAAAGACATTATCGAAGGATTAAAGTATGTGCTTCTCTGTTTCAGAATTTTCTTCTTTCACTTTCAGGTTCCCTTGCAAAGTGTCAATTGATATAGAAAATGCATATATCTCACTGGTACAGCAATGTTCAACTGTTTCTACTGCCAAGTGAAGTGCTATCTAATACAAGAAGAGGCTTTTTTTATGAATTAGATTAATACCACTTAGATATTCTAGTTATTTTTGAGTTAGAAATATTTATTTAAGGTATAAATAGTGATTTTCACCCATTATAAATTCCATGACAGGCTTCTTTTACTTGTAAATGAAACCACTGGGCATAGGAATGGATATCACTTAGATGCGAAGAACTTTTTTGTTGGAGCATAAATAGATAGAGGCCCACAAGATAATCCCACTGGGTAAAACAGAGTAATTGCTCATGGATACCTGGGTTAGATGAGCCCACGCCTCAAGAAAATTCCGATCCAGTTCAATTGATTTCATATGTGCCTCCTCAGCCTTTCTATATTCACCAATAGAAGAATATGCCAAACCCTATGAAAGCCAATATTTGCTCAGTCAACAGTAAAAAAAGATATTTTCCAGGGTAAAAGTGCATGACCTTCTACTACACAACAAAAGCAAGGCTTAAATGTTGAAGACTCACCAAATATGTGTATGCTGACGTATTATTCTTGTCGAGCTTCACACATGTAGATAGGTCCTCGACAGCGGCATAGAAATCCTTAAACTTAAAACTAACAATTCCTGCAATTAAAAATAACCTCTTGATCAATTGTATTCCACAGAACTGTCGTTACCTTTTTGAAAAAAGGTATTCTACCCAAGGTTTTTTTTTTTCATATATAAAGGTGACAATGCTGAAGTCTCAGTATCTTATAACAACACCTTTTTATTTTATAATTCTATAGAAACAACTACCATAGGAATTATTAAATGTCTCAACTTTTATAGTTAACTATACTATCAAGCTAGATAGACATCTGTCTCTGAAAGTTGAACCATGAGTAACTATAAGAAGATGCAGCCAAGTGTCAGCAGCAAGTGATTTCAATAAAATCTCTGACATAAAATGGAAAGAGTTGGGCTTAAGCAAGTTACCCCTTTCATGTAAGATATCTGCTGAGTTTGGTTCAAACTCTAATGCTTTTGTCAAGTCTTCTATAGCCTGGTATCAAGAGGAAATAAAATATTGCGTATATATGGATCAGTTTTTTCTACAATTACAAATCCCAAGAATTTTGAGTTACTCAACATATAAGTAATTTGAACCATGTGATAGCAGCCACTAAAAATTCAAATACAAATAAATTGATTGTTATGTTACAAAAAGAGTAAACTGTGTATTGCAAACCTCTTAGCCAGTTGTCCAGGGCCCAATTTTTGCCCAATAAATTATTTATCTGTGAAAGTTAATATGCTTTGCATAGGTAGAGAATGCAAGCCCTCTATCCATAGATGAGTAAGTAAGTCATATCTAGGAAACCTTAATAAGCATGATTGATCACATGAACATTCATAAAACAAAGATCAGCACATATAGAAAAGGCAGTCAACAAAGGTTCTCAATCAATTAGAAAGACAGCAAGGTTTAAGTAATAAGATAAACCACACTTACCTCAGCAGATTCCCCTAATGCAGCTCGAGCTTGCCCTCTCCGCTTCCATGCCTCACCAGCTGATGGATTTGATTGTATAGCCTAAGATCATAAAAATTACTTATATATAGGTGTCACAATATTTGTTCAACAACATTCAGATATTAATTATTCAAGTACCTTTGTAAAATCATCAATAGCGGCTTCTAGTTCTCGTAGGAATGCATTTGCTGTTCCTCTTCCTATTAGTGCCTCAGGATAAGTACGATCCTCCTTCAGTATCTGGGAAATGCAATCTTATTAGTCCTATTCTTCTAGCTCTCGTAGGGAGTCCAAAGAGAATCATCAGATTAACTCACAAGGTCCAAGTTTTACCTGGTCAAAGATTGAAATGGCAGCAGCATATTTCCCTTCATTAACCTGAAAAAAGAGAGATTATAATATTTAACAGAAGACATGCTTTTAAACGCTTAGAATACAGTACAAACACTAAGTGCAATGAAATTTTTTAAATATATATATATATATATCTGTTACCAAGAAGTGGTGATAAAAAAAAAAATACCTGTGCTATACCCCTTGATAGTCGAAAATCTACACTTATTGACTTGGTCTTTGAAATCCTAGCAACACAGAACTTTTTGTTTCTCTTGGCTTCCTCAGTTACTTCATTAAGTGTGTCAGATTTGTCACTCAACTTGCTGTGAGTTTCAGTTGTATTGCTCGAGCTGTCGCAAATCATAGATAATTTACTGCATGGCTCAGATGTATCACTTATGTCACTACACGAATCATACTCATAACTCAATTTATCGACAATATCATGAGTCCCATTCATTTGGCTCTCAAAATTTGTATTCTCCTGGGCTTTATCACTAAATCCATTGCACAGGTCAAGATTATCACTAGACTTGCTATGGATCTCGGATTTATCCTCTGACTCACTGCATAATTTAGATTCATCACCCAATTTATTGTTAGTCGTATAAGTTTCACTTGATTTACCATTAGTATGAGGTCCTGAACCAGATAAAGACATAGATGACCTAAACTCCATCACATTGTTTTCAGGTGTAGTACTTCTTTCTTGTTTTGCAATCCTCACAAGCTCTTCCAGTTCTAACAATTGCTTCAGATCTGCAGTCTGACGCACAGCATGTTCATACCCTTTCTCCCAAACCAAAAGAGCATCCTCTTTCCTTCCCAAAGCAGAAAATGCACCACCTATAATTTAAAAACCAATTAAAATAAAATAAAACCTAGACTCAGCCCACAATAATACATGAATCCCAAATGTAAGACTAATGGATTTTGCCCTTCAGTTGCAAATAAATGAGTCAATTTTTTCATCAAGTTATAATAAAAAGTAGCAACTAAGCGCGCATTCAAGAGACCGTAACAGAATACATTTTCAACATGCATATCACAGTAAAAACTTCTTTAGTTGCATGGAGCATGAGTACAACATGCAAATGAATAGTTATTTAGCAGAGGAGTCTAAGAAGATTAATATTTCTAATTTCAGCACGCTAGAAGCATTTTTGGTGACTGTAGGCAAATTCATCATTACTTTAATGTTTTACATTTCTTCATAATCAGGTACAAGCCTTATATTTAAAACTTCCAACGTACAAATATTATTAATTCTAATCACTAAACCCTAACATTTCTCACCTAGGACCGCATCAATTATTCACGTACGTATTCACATTAAGCACAACGTCGCGTACTAAAATTTTCATTAGGCTAAGATTTTGGAATTTTCACAGTAGGATAAAATTTTCATTAGGTCTGACTGACAATAATTATTTGGAATTATCTAAAACGAGCGAAATTAGATCAGATGCTACTTGGAGAATTTGAGCGAAGAAAGACCTTTGAGGATGTAAGCTTGAAGAAGCGTGGGGTCGAGCTGAAGCGCCTTGTCACAGTCCTTAATCACGTGCTTGTGGAGCTCCAATTGGCTGTAACAGAAGGCTCTATTGCTGAAACCAACATTCATAGTTACAAATCACAATCAGTCACCAAATACTCTTCTATGAAAACCAATCAATCAATCATGGAAATTTGAAGACAATATCAATGGGGACTCGGAATCGAGAGAAGTGCGTGTGTACGGACCAGATGTCTTGGATGGCGCAAGACTGGGAGAGGAGCGAGTCGATGACTCGGATGGCCTTGGACCAGTCCCGAGAGCTGCAGAGCTTGGCCAGCTCAACTCGCTCGGAGATAGCCGAGGCCATGAGTTGACACGGACGAGTTTAGTCGCGCTGATCCAGAAAGGCCAGCTTCGTGGTCTCTCCTTGGGTTCCTTTCTTCGTTTCAACGGCTTCAAAGCGAGAGAAAGAGACTGAAAATGGAAAGGGTTTGGAAAGAGGGAGAGGGGTAAAATTGGAAAAATGTGGGAAAAATATAATTGAAGAGTTGGAAAATTGGGGAATTGGGGAATGGCGAGGAAGGAGAGGGTGGTGGATGTGTGATGTTGTACGTGCGAATTACACGTGTCGTGGAGCTTCAGCTTCCTATTGGTTGTACGCTTCGCTTGTTTCCGTTGATGTCCTCATTTTAAAAATTGTCTTTACTTACAAAAAAGAAAAGAAAAAAAATTGTCTTAAGAAGAGGTCATGGCCGGACGGTCCCCATGGGACTCGCGTAATGTCTGTCCCGTGTTCGTTACTTCGATGCTCTTTTGTACGAATAGCACCGCTCGGCCGTTATGCCTCTATTTCTTTTTCTTTTTATTTCTTTCTTTTTCTGATAATTCCTGCCTGGCTCTTGTTCTTTTAATAGGAGGAAACAAAAAAACACATCCTAACTTAAGTATCGGACTGTTCTCAATTCTTCCAACCATTGAAGTATTGGAGTGTCTTCGGTCCTTCTAAGGACAGACGAATCCACTGATTACTTTTTTTTTATTATTTTGCAAGTAACTCATTGCAGGTCTAATCGTACCAAAAATTGCTCTAACAAAAATAATCTAAAAACATCATAAAATAAATCATAATAAGGATAATCTTTAAGATTTTTAATAAACTAAACGATTATTTCATTAGGTTTCACTTAAGCGAAGGAAATCGATATACCCAATAGAATATGAATTATCTCCTATCAACATAATGTGGATTTCCTTATAGAAATGTGAGAATTCACAGTCCCATGCACTTATGAAAATTTTCTTTCTTTTAAATGACATAATGTCTAAATTATTTTTTAACACCAAAAAAAAAAAAAAAAAAAAAACCTAAGCCATTAAAAAAATATTGGTATTTCTTATTTCTCTTTGAATATCTTGTTGTTTGTAATTAATCTTGTTTGCTAGACAAACGATATTTAGGAGATTATGACCCATATGTGAGTCTTATAAATTCAATAGTAAATTTATAAAAGAAATAGTTAAAAGATGAGATGGAGAATGAAGAGTAACATCCCTCAAAATTAAATCCCAAATATAATAGTAATTAGAATCGAGAGTAATTAAATCTCACGTGTTTTAAGAACACATACCATTTTATTAGATTGGTTTGTATCAATTAGATTAATATATGTATTTTCAAAATTTTGAAAGAATTTAACGATGAATCATAACGGAATTAGGACATCGCAACTAATTTAAATTTCGTTATACTAAATTGAGATACTTTAAATTTTAAAGGATATTACAAAAAAAAAATGACAATTAAGAGGTTAGTGAAGTTATCTCTCTATTTTTTTTTTTTATTAAATGCTCTTTCAATATATTTTACCAAGTCCCCACTTGAAGGCACCAATATTTATATCCCGAATAAAACCATGCTACTCTTCCTCCCCTCCCCCTACCCGCTCTCATTCATGAGCTATATGTGATTTTCCAAGACATTCAACAGGATTTAGACTAGTATTTATTATCCCTGATATATGAATTACAATAAATTTAAGAAAATAGCGTATAATTTTGAATAAAAATTGTTAGATGTTAGTGGTTTTCAAAAAAAAAAAAAAAATTGTTAAATGTTAGCGTGAATGAGATTAAACGAGATGCTTCCTTGCAATGCAAGCAAATGAGATCTAGTAGAAGGCTCCTTCTGAAAGGAAAATTATGGAAATAATTTGCATAATTATAAATCAAAACTATTAACGGTTAGCATGCATGGTCGTTAAATGAGATGCTTCCTCACCATGCAAGCAAAGGAGATCTAGTAAAAGACTCTTTCTGAACAAGAAAAAAGGAAAAAAATAAAATAAAATAATATATATATATATATAAAAAGATTAATACGGTAGAAGAGGGATATTTAATTGAATATTAAGGTAGAACTTTAAACACGTATTAACACAAGGATTATCTCACACACATATATACAATATGAACAAGAATGGCACCCTTCTTTTTCGATTTTAATTAAGGAAGCCCAAAACGAAACAGACAATGTAAGAGAAATGATACAAAACATTATTCATCTCCCCTTTTACCCATATTTGTATAGTGGATTGACAAATTCTTCATTGGATTTCATAATATAATTTGATTAATTTCATTGTTCAACCTAGCACATTTTACACCGTAGCCACCGGTTAAGGCAGTAAATATGGGCAAATTTTAACTGCAACTATTCGCTATTCGCTATCTAGATACGTTTAGCAAAAACCTATGCGATTATTGATAGTAATCACATATACATTCCATATATATATAATGTCTAAAAAATCTATTACCTCACCTCATATGCAGATAAAGGATAATAATTATATTCAATAACTACGCAGATGCAGATGCAAATATTTAAAAGATAACCATATTATGCAGATTAGGATATAGATATTGTCAATAACCACATTTATATATGCATTTACATTCTTAAATTATAGGTCAAGAGTAGTCGTGAATAAAATGATGCTCTATGGCATATGGTAAATAGGTCTTTGGGTTGAAGAAATGGCACCTCATCCTCTCGTTTCAGTCGAGCTCTACTGAGTCTTCTACATTGTATTGTATGGTCCTACACGTTAAAAAAGTAATAATAATAAGTAATAATTAAATAATTAAATTCATATATTCTTATAAAACCGATCACACCTTCGCTTGATTTATCTTTTATGGACCATGATAAGTTCTACCGTAAGAGTCACTGACGAAATTCCTACAAAACACAAACCGCACACCATACTGGAAAGTGGAAACTACTTGATCCAAGTCACTGACGAAATTCTACTCGTTAGAAAAAAACTAAGACTGATTAACAGGAGGAGCACACAAATCACACTTCAACTTATCAATACCATAGCGAATGTGCTTGAGAATCACGGGAATCAATATATCTGGCGAGCTCAGCTGTGGCAGATGACCTTCCGTGGATACGACTTCCACGATGGACTCACCACCAAGATTATGATGCAAGTACTCTGACACTGCCACCGGCACGGCCAAGTCCTTCATACTTTGTATTATGTGGCAAGGCATGGTGACAAGGCCTAGTATGGGTCTCGTGTCGCTCTGGAATATGGTTTGGGCCAAGGATAGGGCTATGTCCGGTCTCATGTTAAACAGGGTCCGGCAGAATTCTTGGACTGCCATAGAGTCCATGTCACCACCCACAACTAGCGGGGCGAACCCGACGCACCATGCCTTGTAATTTGACCGCACCGCATCGAATATCTGGTCTAGATCTTCCCGCTCGAATCCTCCGTAGTAATTCACATCATTCAATAACCTATAAAAGAAAAAGAAAAAAGAAATTTAATTCAAATTTAACAGTGCTATAACCCGGCTATAACAGAAAAAGGAAAAGAAAAAAAAATGGTGTCACAAGCAGATATTACACTAACTAAATAACAAAGCATATATAACATAAACTAAACAAACGATTGACATGGTTGGAAAAGACGAAGAGTTATGAAAATTTTTACATCCTTAACAAATCAGATGGGTTGCATGAAAGTAATTACATCGATTAGTCGATCTGAAGTTGATGAGAAAGAGACAACGCAATATCATGCAATGACTAAAGGGCGTGTTGTGGAAGGGCGGAACCATGAATTCATTTTTGGGGGACCGAACTAAAATGTAATTAACCACGTACAAGATAATTTTTTTTGTTCCCTTTATGTAATATGTTTATACCGTATACAAAAAAATGTGATAAATAAAATTTAAAATATAGATTAAGTATTGTTTTATGAAGTTTATCTATCAAATTTCATAATTATGTGTCAAAGATTAACATATCAGTAATGTAACATATAGGCAGTAGGACAAAAAGAGACAAAAATACAAAAACAAAGTGTAAAAATTTTCATGAACCTAAATTTTTCCAAAACGTGCCTAAATAAAACAACAAGTTCTTGAATTCCAAAAGCACCCAAACCATGATTTATGAACCTAAAATTTTAAAGTTAATTACAACTCATAAGAAAAAAGCACTCATAAACTAAGGTTGACAAACAACAAAATACACAATCATGAAATATAAGCAACTACAAGGAGTGTAATCAAACCAAGAATTAAATGCAATGAAAGGTGAATTGATGGATATAAGGCTCGAACTCTGGACTTATATCACTGCTTATCCTATAAACTTAAGTTTATATGAAATGATTAATTTAATCATTTAATTAATATTCTAACACTATTTTTTCTAATTTTTGAAAGGATATTTTTGTCATTTTTGGCAAAAATGAGGTACATTGTAATTTTTGATAGTTTGAACAACATTACTTCAATTAAAAGTTTTAGAGTCCTTGCAAGTTGTCTGGTACTTTAAGGAGTTACGTATACTTTTCCTTAAATTATTTGGTAAACTCAAGTGTATAAAAAGCAAATATTCATAAAAGTGTTTCCAAAATATAAAAGAACAAAGCAAAAGAAAAGTGGTTTGAATAGGATAAAAAAAACTCAATGATGGCCACACAATCACCCGCTCCGTTCGATGTGATCGCACACACTTATGTCTTGAAGGGATGGTGGTGCACAACCACCCCTTTGTCCTTGTAGAGGTGGCTATCCTTCTTGGCTGGTGAGTATGACCACATGTGGCCACTCCTCTCCTTTATTAGAGATAGTTGTACAACTATCTCTCTATTTTTTTTAAAAATATTTTATAAATAATAAGTCAATCACTATTTCGAAAAAATAAAGGTGTACTTTCTCATAATATTGTTAACAAAGTTTTTTAAAAAGTATTCAGTATTTTATTTTTTTGAAAATTATTTTGTTATTTGCTGTTTTAAAAGTGTTTTGCCTAATAACTAGTTAAGAAAGTGTGTTTTTGTGTTTAAAAAGAAAACATAGTTTGAAGAAATAGCCTTAATTATTATATATAAATAAAATAAAATTCATCACATGACAGCAGCATCCGCTGTAGCACAAACTTTCTTGGCATGTGAATTATCCGGGTTCGAATCCCGGCAGCGGAAATGTCTTTTTTCCAATCGTGTCCCCCGCCTACCGAGAGATATGCTGCCGCTTGATGCGCGAGAAATAATTTCAATCCGTTTCCTGCGTGTACTGAACATGTCATTATGTCAAATAATTACCCCATGTCCTCCTCTTGACTCTTGAGAATACTAGTCAACTCCTTGCTGATATATATGGGAGGAAATTAGGAAATTCTTCCTTGAAAGAAAACTATGTCCCTCTCGCTCTTTATCATCATAATTTAGAACCCGGAAATTAAAATAGAGAAACACTAGTGCACCGAGAATTCCTCGTCACCTAGAGGTCGTATTATAATTTATAGAAACAAAACGAATTATCGATTTCTTTGGATAGCTGACCGGACTCATTTTGAAATCGACCGACAAACAATTAATACTACTTTACCACTACTACGTACTTTTAAATAAGCTAATATCATATATTCTTTAAAATGATTATTATTCAGTAAATAATTGCAAAAAGAAACTTGGCCAAGTATGAGTGATCATTCTCAGCAGCCCAGGCTGATGCAACATTAGCCTGGGTTAAATAAGAGGAGGAGGAAAAAAAAAAAAAAAAAAACACTATTTACGGGGTTGATAAATAGTGATTTCACTGTTCATGTGCATGGACTGATGCACTGTTGCATCAGCCCAGGCTGTCGTTGATCTTTACTCGCCAAGTATATATGTATTGTACGTATTTAACGATATATCTATATACGCACCTTGGACTGGGGGAGACCATGACAATCTTGGAGAAAAGATCAGGGCGTGCGATGGAGGCGATGGAACCAACCATGGCCGAGACTGAGTGACCAACAAAGATGCAGGAATCAACTTGCAGCTCTTCTAAAATGGCAAGCAAATCGTACGCATACCCCTCGAGAGTCGAATAGCGGTCGAAATCGAAGTACTCTGGGTTTGTTGTACCGGCGCCCATATTATCATAGACGATGACACGATATTCATCAACGAGGTGAGGTATGAGGTGCTTCCACACTGACTGGTCCGTCCCAAACCCATGCCCTAGCACTACTTTTTGCTCGCCTGATCCTAAAACCCTCACGTTGTGAGCTTCTTCCACTATCCCCATTTTCTTTTTCTTTCTTTTCAGTTTTCTGCTTTCGATCGATATATATGATGTTTATGGTCTTCGGTGATTTGGTTTTTATAGAGGTGTCGAGTAGGGGACTAAGAGCACCATCCAATTAAGGATCTTAATTTGACGATAAGTTTGTTGAAGAAGCACCACTTAATTAATTAAATATACTTAGGAAGTTTTTCTTAGCAGTTAACTGAAGCTGCAGAAAGGGCGACGTGTCATTCTAGTAGAAATAATTTTACTGTCGTGTCATTGCCATGGAACCTCTTTCTGTCCCAGCCGACGTCAGTCCACCATGACACTTGTAATTTTGTAAATCAAGACTCGTTGCGCTGCTCAGAATTATTATTTTTATTTTATTTTTATAAAAAAAATCAGTTTCAATATTACCTCCCCAAATGAGATCCGGGTGATATTGGGGTATGGAAAATAGTACATGTAATTAATTCTAAATGCTTATTTTTATGCGTTTATTTTTTCATAATACATTTATATCTATGAAATTGATTTATTATATATATAAAAAAAATGCCAGCAAGACTAACCAAATACCGTAATTTTAGTTTATATTTGTCTTTAAAATATTTAATTTTGGAGCATATGTCCATTTGGTTAATACAGAAAGGTCTCAACAATTGATTTTTGGCTGTATGCCAAGATGCATCCGGAAAGAAGAGTTCCGAAGAAGAAGAATTATTGAAATTTATGCAAAGCTACGGTAACCTTGAAAAACACATTTTGTATTTACAACTATTTCATAATATATATTGACATGTCGGCTTTAATTAACTCTTGATTTTTTTTTTTTTAATTTTTTAGAAAAGTGCTAAATGCTAAATATTCTATTTTACTCGACTGTTATGGCATTGCCAATTAGCTTATATATATTTTTAACAATATTGGCTAATGGGCAGCCCAGTATTAGGATTGGTGGATGAAAGTATAGTATGTAATATATATATTTTTTTTAATAAAAAATAATCTATAAGTTAATTAACACTGTCACATCAATATGGTAGAATAATTATGTTAGACAATTGTGGTTTCTAACTTTCTAACACTTCTATTACACAAAATATAGAAAAGTTTACAAACTAGGATACCGTAATAAAAACGAATAATAATAATAATAAAAACTTCGTCAGTTGTGTCTTTTCTTTTAGTTACAGGTTTTGATAGTAGAACTATATATATATGAGTAATGCTACACATTATTTTCTTATCCATCTCTTT
>FXXK01000016.1:839033-992310 GCA_900184695.1 Betula pendula
AAGATTCACCATTTAATGATAAGGTGACAAGGGTCATCAGTTGATCTAGCCCATATGTGTCATACCTAGTGTGAAATTGATACACTCATTGATAGTAATTTTCCATCACCTCTACTGGAAAAAAAATAATGTACTTTGGTAAAAAATTTATTCACAATAGTTCAGTTAGCTGCATTTGATTCTTCAAAATCAATGCAGAAATAATTTGTGAAATTTTTGTGAATGCATGTCATATTTGTAAAAATAATATGAACCAATATGAAAATTATGTTGACACTAATTATGAGTTTTCAAAGAGAACTCAAGAAGTAAGAACGTTTAAAATATACAATTAATTTAAATAGAGTTGTGATATAAAAGTATTGAGGATGAAAGAGACCATGTTTAACTATAAACAACCAAAGATGTTAGAAAAATACTCTGCACAACAGAATTAAAATATCAGTACCTTACTTGTGCTGGAGTTGGTTGGTTCCCGTGATTCTCCAATAGTTTTCTCTTTTTCAGTGGTAGAGTACACTATCAGAATTAGAGTAATACTCACGAGACACACAAATTCAAAAATATACGGAGAAAGAAAATCTGATAGTCACTTAAATTGCTGACAATTGATATGATTCCTCAATCCTCAACCCATTCATGAAATTTCCATGGATCTTGAATCTTGATCCCTATATATATGGATACATAGCATCATTGATGGAGATGAGCAAACAGTATTGGAATAAAGCCTCGTCAATTTAGAATCCTCTTCGTGTCAGATGAAATAAATAAGATCTAGTTAGTAAAATTGGGGAAGATGATAATTTTACTCCAAAAATTTACACTAATTAAATTATATTTATTTCATTTAAAATAGAGATAATATTTTTGGTAATGCCCGTATTTATTTGGAACGTGCATTTGAAAATCACTTGGAGGGGGTGCCCCCACATTTATGATTTATCATAAAATTACGATGGATTTGATAAAGACCAAAGATTAGGGTAGAAATATCAAAAGATTAAGATGGTTATTTTAAAGAACCACAGATTAGAATGAAAATAGCACAAGATTAAGACGGTTATTAACTTATTGAGAAGAACTGCATAATTAATTAATAGGATTCTATGCCCTCAGGGCCCAAGTATAAATAGGTCAAACCCCCGCCACTGCTGGGGTCTCTTGAGAGAAAAGAGACCAGATGTTGAATCACCGGAGTGCCACGATAGTGATTGACCAAATTAACACAAAACTAATAACAAAAGCAAACACAAACATCATAAAGCAATATCGAAACGAATATGCCTGAGAAGCACCGGCATCACGACATCCGGCGAGCTCAGCTGGGGAAGATGACCATCCGATGACATGATTTCCACGACGGACTCACCACCGAGGTTCTGATGCAAGTATTCCGACACCATGACCGGCACGGCCAAGTCCTTCATGCTCTGAAGTATGTGGCAGGGCACGGTGATCTGGCCTAGTATTTGTCTCATGTCGCTTTGGAATATGGTCTGGGCCACGCTCAGGGCTATGTCTGGTCTCATGTTGAACAGTGTCCGGCTGAATTCTTGGACCGCCAACGAGTCCATGTCCCCGCCCACAGCTAGTGGAGCGAACCCTGAGCACCATGCCTTGTAATTTGACCGCATCGCTTCGAATAGCTGGTCTAGATCTTCTTGCTCGAACCCTCCATAGTAATCCGCATCATTCAAGTACCTTATTATAATATAAAAAGTAATCAAAATGGGCAATAAATATACTCAAATCTAATGGTGTTAAATCGTTATTCAGTTGAAAAGAGAAGACTTCAGAGTAATTTAGAATAATATGTTTATTCTTTATGGTCATAATTATTAATTAAGTGCTCAAATGAATTATTGTGCTCAATGCGATTTTCATGAGTAAGGAGATGGCCATATAATTTATCTATGGAAATGGGATCCACACGTGTTGTAACAGAAGTTACAAATGAATTATAGTCACTGTTGAGACCAGCTAAAAGAAAAGAAACGTGATCAAAATCATTTAATGGCTGTTCAACAGCAGCCAAAATATCAACAAGGCCTGTGAACTTCTCAATATTGCCCTTCCGGAGAGTGGCCAGCTGATAGTGAATATGCAATGATGCATCGTGCGGGCTCTGACTTTGGAAGTGAACAGAGTGTCCAAAGTTACCCACAATTCTCGTGCGGTTGTACACTTGACAGCGTGTACGTGATAATCGAAATTAAAATGCTAACCACAAGTTAATCACGCATGTGCCATTGGAGACAATCTGGATTTTGAGCAACAGTGGTAACAGTATTGGCTTGAGACGTAATCGTCGTAGGAGGGGATTCAAGAGATCCATCAATAAAGCCTTGAAGATCCTGGCTTTTTAAAATAGGAAGAATGGCACGTTCCACACTAGGTGGTTGTTCCTAGTTAGCTTGTGAGGAAATGAGGAAGGAATCGTGAGATGAGTGATAGGATTTGTGGTGGAAGAAGGGTTGGAACCGACAGTGGAAGATGAGGCCCTTTTGGAAGGAAAAAAAAAAGACGTTTGTCAATAGAATGGCTCTGATACCATGTAATGGCTCTGATACCATGTAAGAGAAATATAAATCTATACTTAGAAAGTATTCTTCTTTACCGTCACTATGGTTAAGGCAGTATATAAATATATAAGTGCAGAGTTGTTATTGTTTGAGTCCAACAGATCTTGGGGAGAGATATTAGGAGATATCTCTCTAACAAACTTTTAAAGATCATATCATCAGATCGATAATTGACTGCAGTCTATTCATTCGAATAACTTCATCACTTTTAAAGATCTACCTACGTACCTCGGGGAGCAGCCGATCATGACGATCTTAGAGAAGAGATCGGGGCGAGTGATGGAGGCGATGGCGCCGATCATGGCCGAGACTGAATGGGCCACTAAAATGCACGAATCAACTTGAAGCTCTTCTAGAATGGCAAGTAAGTCGTACGCATAACCCTCAAGCGTCGAGTACCGTTCGAAGTCGAAGTAGTCCGGGTTGGTGGTACCGGCGCCCATATTATCGAACAAAATGACCCGGTGGTCGTCGTCGAGGAGGTGAGGAATAAGGTGCTTCCACACCGACTGGTCGGTGCCGAAGCCATGGGCTAACACTATGTTTCGCGCGCCGGACCCCAAAATTTTCACGTTGTGAGCTTCTTCAACGATCCCCATTCCGCTCTATGGTGTTTGATCTGTAAATGCTCCTTTCTGAGCTGGGTCTTGTGGTGTGAAAGCGCTGACTTTGTTTTTTCGTGTTTTTCTTGGGATCGCTCCGACGCTCACTAGTCTAGCACCACATATTTCATGATAAGATTAGTGGGAAGAGCATTTATCAGGTACAGCGAATGCTCACATTTTCCTTTCTAATCCTCTGTTTGATTCTCATCGAGGGGCTATTGTTTGCCTACCTAGTGGAATGTAATGGATATTTTAATGCGACGTTATGTACCATCCTATTCATGGCTTAGAGGAGATTGTTTGGCTGTTTGTTACGATCGTCTCATTATTGCGACTTAACTACATCCATGGCTCCATGTGATTAACGTGGCGAAGTTCCCTGCCACAATTAATTAGCGCGAGTACTACTCGCTAGATCGGGACTCTTTTTTTTGTTTCTTTTCTTTTAAAGGTGATGATAAATGCAATATAACTATATAAGATATCTCATAAATATCTTATTATACTAACGGTGTAACAGTTTAAAAAATTATTTAATATCTATTAAACCTTAATAAAATATTTGTGAGATATTGTTTCGATATAAACCATTACTCTTCTGCTTACCCAATTCTGTTTAATATAAAGTCTTGACTCACTCCTACCTAATTTGGAATTTTTTTTTTTTTTTGCAAACTTAGAGGTTTAGCCCGTTATACCCATTTTTGTTTTGGGTTTGTTTTGCAAATCCTTTTCTTTGGGCTCGAGAAACAAATTCGTCAATTGCTTGACCTAGCCCTGGCTATGACGCTCAGCCTGCCTAACATTTAGTTAGCGTTTAATTAAAGTTTGATTCGCTTTAACGAAATTAATGGTGCACTAACGAGGCCGGACCAGAGGACCAGAATCCTCTTTATTTTAAATAAAATGGAAAGAGCCAATAAGTGTAAAGGGAAGAACAAAATTACCATTTATTTTTATTTTTACAATCTTACTCGTTACTTTATATTAATTGTATTCTCTCCATTTTATTTAAAGGGATTCTTTTCATCTTTTCCATTAAATGAAGGTTAGTTAGAATAAAAAGGCAAAATTATCTTCTACTTTTTTTTTTTCTTTTGTGTGATAATTTTGCCCCTCTTACCTAACTATCTAAATGGAGGGCCCAACTCTATTTATGTCTCCCCATCTTCATGGTTTTTCTTTTCTTCTGTAGACCACCACTGACAGGCAGAGCCTGGACTCTTCGGGCTGTGCGGCTCTGCCCCTTCAAATATTTTTTTTAATTTTTTTTTGACCTCTTAATATTTTTTTTTCTAGTTTGCCATCCAAATATAAAATTCTAATTACGCTCCTTACCGCCGAGCCCCGAGATCCAGCGTTTCATCACTCACCGTTCATCAATTGAAGTGATGTGAATAGTATTTTTATCTCCTATATACCACCCACTGTACAGCAATTGAACCATGGTATTTTTATCTTAGACAATGGTTCAGCCTCCTCTTCACTCTCCTCTCCAATCCCATCAGCCAACCGCCAACCTCCTACTCGCAAACGCAAAAGAGCGCATCACTCGTCCACCTCGACTGTTACGGCTCCTAAGACAAGGTCTTGGAAGTTGAATCAATCTGCAACCCTTTTCGTTTGATTTATTTTTTAATATTTTTCCATTACCATCATCTAACCTGTTGCTTGTTCTTACGTCTTCGTAGGCTTACTGGACGATAAGCTCCATAATTAAGAAGGCATCTATCGTACAACTAACTCTGCCCCAAATAGTAACTATTGTTGTGCTCGACCTGGTTTATCGTACTATGTTCTTAATTTTGGTCGTTTTGATTGGTTACTATTGAAGCCCTGACT
Organism: Betula pendula; assembly: GCA_900184695.1. Classification (NCBI taxonomy): domain Eukaryota; kingdom Viridiplantae; phylum Streptophyta; class Magnoliopsida; order Fagales; family Betulaceae; genus Betula; species Betula pendula. The sequence continues at coordinate 844,066 of FXXK01000016.1, forward strand.
TTGGTTCAACTGGTGGGTGTAAAGTCGTTTTAATCGTGCTCTATTCTTTTTCTATTTTCTCTAACTAATTGTTTCCAAATGACTTTCCTAAGAAATTAACCACGGTTTTAAATTGGTGCTCCCATCTATACGCCAACAGTAGCAGTGTTGAAAAAACAAAAGAAACAACTTGTAATTTGCTTTAGCTTTCAATTTGTTGTCTTCTTTTTCTTTTTTACTGGTAATTGATTTATGTCACAAACATTTTCAATTCAAGTTGTCTTCTTTTGTTCTATAGTATGATTTTCTACAATTATACACGCTTCTGAATCTCACATTTCACTGTCACATCAAAACTTGATGTTTTTCCAACATCAATATCAGAGATTGTTATTATGATCAACATATTTTTCGTTTTTTGATAAGTAACAATGTTTTTCCACCATTTTTCTTTATGATTTAAGTTAAAACTTTAATAAAGTAGTAGAAAAGGTAGGCAAAATGGTAACAAAAATTAGGCACAACAATAAAAAAATATTATCTGAAACAGAAAGAATAATCGACCAAGTTAATTTCAAGATTAAACCCCACAAATTAACAAATATTTCATGAAAGATTATTCAGGGCGAGGAAAATTGATAGGATATGTTAAGGAAAAATGAACAACCTCAACAGCAGCATATTATTTGAAGTCATAATGATTCATGAACTATAGATTTAGTAGGGCAAAGAAAAACAAGGCAAAGATTTAGTCCCCATCTCTCGGCCACTGCCACGGTCCCTCATCCCTCAAGAGAAATGAAGCTAGATATTGTTGAATCACACAAACTGCAAGAGGCTATAGAAAATCAACAAAAACACGAACATCGATCATGCACTAATATCGTAAAGAACATGTATGAGAATCAAGGGAATTACGGTTTCCGGTGCGCTCAACTGCAGATGATGACCCTCCGTTTGTATGACTTCCACGATGCACTTACCGCCGAGGTTCTGGTGCATGAATTCCGACACCACGACCGGCACAACCATGTCCTTCATGCTCTGTATTATGTGGCAAGGCACAATGACCAGGCTTAGTTTTTGTCTCACGTCGCTTTCAAATGTAGTCTAGACCATGTTCACGGCTATGTTTGGTCTCACATTGAACAGAGTCCAGCTGAATTCTTTGACTGCCACCGACTCCATGTCCCCGCCCACCATTAGTGGGGCGAACCCTAAACACCATGACTTGTAGTTTGACCACATCACTGCGTATAGTTGGTCTAGATCTTCTTGCGTGAACCCTCCAAAGTAATCCGCATCATTCAAGTACCTTACAAAAAAAGTTATAAAATTAAGAGGCCGAATAATATACATGTATCATATTGAAGGATTTACTCAAATCTAAAAGTGTTACAAGCATAACACACACCGATCCTAGCTTGCAGAACACAAACATCATGCGCCGATTGACCAATATTAAAAGGGTTAAATACAGTTTGTCTATCTAAAGTATACTCACTTTTTCAATTTGGTTACTGAAATTTAAAAACTGACAATGTATTCTCACAAAGTTTCAAAAAAATTTAATGTCGCCACTCCGTCACTCTCAACCGTCTTCTCTGACAGAATTATGGTAATTTTGGTCTTTTCCAATAATTTTTTTTAAGAAAAAAAATAGTAAATTAAGAAAAAAATTTTTTGAATAGTTCGACTACCTCCAAAGGCCCAAATGGAGATGGCTAAACCACCCCCAGAGGATTTGGAGGTGGCTCGACCATCCCAATTTGGCCAAGGGGATGGCCGAACCACCCTCATCTAGTCGAAATGGGTGTGGGTTGCCACACCCATAGCCTATTGGAGTAGTTTGGCCACCCTCAAATGGCCTCCCAATTTTTATTTTTTTTAAAAAAATTTTATCAAAGGCATTTTAGATATTTTTACCCTCAAAAACCACATGTGCCGCGCACGTGATTTAATTTCGTCAAAGAAGACAGAAAAGAGTGACGACATTAAAAAATCTTAAAACTTTACGGGAGTTTATTGTCAGCTTTTAAACTTCAGTGACTAAATTGAAAAAATGGGTATACTTTGGAGGGACAAATTATATTTAACCCATATTAAAAAGAAAAGAACGTTACAAACAGTAATTAAATAGTTGTAGGGTTGGTTTGAGCTAAGAATTATTCCTTTATCCTTATACTTATCTGGTGATTATATTTGAAATTCGTGACTCCAAACAACACCTAAAGCATAGAGGGGTGAATATTTGTTTTCAGTAAATCACAATCAATTAAAATTTTGCAACCACAATATCACCGAAATTAAGTAAAGCAATAAAAATATTAAACACAAGAATTTTGATAATGAAGTTTAAATATTTTGAAAAATTCTTTAAAAGTAAAACTACTCGATCTACGTATCAACCTTAAAACATTTAACCTCCCATTAGTTTAGTTAATTTTTGGGATCACGTACCTCGGGGAGCCGCCGAGCATGACGAGCTTAGAGAAGAGATCCGGGCGAATGATGGAGGCGAGGAGTCCGATCATGGCCGAGATTGAATGGCCCACGAAGATGCACGATTGGATTTTTAACTCTTCTAGTATGGCTAGCAAGTCGTACGCATAACCTTCAAGCGACGAGTACCGTCCGAAGTCGAAGTAATCCGGGTTGGTGGTACCGGCGCCAATGTTATCGTACAAAATCACCTGGTTAATTGTCTAGCTCTTCGTCGAGGAGGTGAGGAATAATGTGCCTGCACGCCGACTGGTCGCAACCGAAGCCACTAGAACTATCTTTCGTTCGCCAGACCCCAAAACGTTCACGTTGTGAGCTTCCTCAACGATCCCCATTCTCTTCTTTTTTCCAGCTTTAATTAGTTTCCTTTGATTTGATTCTTATAAATTATGATGATGGGAACTAACCAGTAGATCAAGATTTATATATGTTTTTTTGTTGTATATTTTCATAGTTGTATAATTGTTTTAAATTTGACAGCGTGTTTCGAGTCTTGTTGTTCATGATGAGAAAATTCTTGGCTCTTTCTGGCTTAATGATACCGTCTCTCAGTACAAAGAAAGAGGCAAGAGAATCAAAACCCGGTCAATGCATACAGAGGGTGGCAGTTAAATAAATAAAAATAAAAATAAGAGGTTATGCTACGGGTGAGGTTTTTCTTTTTACCAAAAATTTTATTTTTTTAAAAAAAGGTTATTCAATAGTTATTTAAGCAGCTCGTGATCCATTCATGCGATGGCTTAGAAAAAAAAAATTGCAAGAGATCAATTGCAATGTGATGTTCTCAGTCGGGCCAAGCAAGTCATTGGATTTTTAATGACAAGTAATGTTAAAAATTACAGTTCTATTAAAAATTATCCAACCCTACTCGCATGCTAGTTCAATTAATCTTAGATTTTTTATTTTTTTTAACAATAGCTGATTGGTACAGCAACATCGGCAGAGTGATAATTCTGATAGTCAACTGCGTGGATTTTAGTTGCTACCATCTTTTGCAAATTGAACTTTGGCGAACCATTGGGAAATATTTTGCTGATAGCAACAACTTGTCGGGATCTCCTTAGCACATGACTTATGTCATGCCTAAGTATACAAAATCCTTTCAACGGATCCCACTCGATCTTAGGAAAGTCAAAGCTGCTCTTATGGTTATCACTCAAACAAGAATCTTGGTTCTAGACAAAACCAATCCTAGATGATGATTCCTTGACGTGATACAATTAGCTGTCTAAAACCTAAATTAATCCCGAAAACTCTATACCTCATCAGAGCATATATCAAAGCACTCTCTCTCTCTCTAATCACGGTCCCCCCCCCCCCAAAAAAAGGAAATCTATGGGGTATTATAAACTTTTTGCTTCAGAGAGTATTGATCTCAAATTTAACATTTTTTTTACTCAAAATTAAACAGATATATTCTCATCAATAAAAAATAATATTAATATTTTAAATAAATACTTCTTTCATGAACGAATTTTTAAATTGGGTTCTTTTCATATATATATTCCAAACAAAAATTAGTTTAAAATTTTTGCTAGCCAAAAATTATTTAGTTATAATTCCTTTCAAAATGTTTTAATTTTTTTCCTCCTAAATAGTTGTTGTGCTTTCAATTGTATTAATGTAACCTCTCTTCGTCCCACCCTTCTCCCCTTTTCTATTAATCTTACAAAAAATAGTTTTAATTTTTAAGTTATGTTCAACTATTATATTATATATTATCGTGGGGTTGTATAATTGAGCTCTAGGCTATTATATATATAAACTTATTAAAATGAGAAAGGATGTATAACACAATTTTATTCCACAACATATCCTATATTGTCGATGTGACAATCTTAATCAACTCTTGAAATTTTTTTTAAAAAAATACAATGACTGATTTAAGGGTTGATTGAGACTGCCACATCAACATTATGAGATAGTTGTAAAATAAAAATATAATTTATAGCATTACTATATTAAAAAAGGTACTCATATGCGAGAAAATAGAGCTTGATTTTAGTCAAAAGCTCAATGAAAGTTTACTACATCATAATATATATATTTATATGCGAGAAATCCAACTACGTAGATTTTAACAAGAGCCGTTTGCAAAGGACAGAAATTTCCTCCAACCCAGGTTGGAGGAAATTTCTTCCAATCCATACTGATAGATGACAAATGTCATTTATTAACATTGGATTCTTCAATATTGAAAAACCCAACATTAAAAAAAAAAAGCTTTTTAAAATGTTTGGGTTCTTAGGTAGTAGAATGAGAGTTAATAATTATTGAGTTTTGAGGAACTCAATGTTAATAGATGACACTTGTCATGTATCAGTGTGGATTGAACGAAATATCCTTCAACCTGGGTTAGAGAAAATTATTGTCCCTTGAGCAGAAAGTAGAACAATAAGAAACATTGATTGAAATGATAAAATTAAAACCCATTTGGCCATTTGCAAAATCAAGCGTTTAAGACCACGCATGGCCGCATGGGAATAATTCATCAATCCCGAGGCCCATGGTGGGCATGAGCGCAAGCTCGGGCCGGTGGTCCATTCTCACTGGGCACCCTATAATGTGCCATGCCCATCGTGGAGCAATCAGTGGCTTGATCCGCTTGGACATGTCCAAGCCATTCTGAGCACATAGAGCCACGCACTTCAATATTCTTGAGAGTTGTGACATAGACAATGGGGCACGCACTAGGTTCTCTTATTGGCAAATTTGGGGAGCAGCCTTTCTCAGAGCTGGGGAAGATGCACAATTTGATGCAATTATTTGACTGCTCAGATTGGAAATGGCCTGAAGCGCAGTCCCGGCTGAGTGGCAGGAAATAATCTGCCATTAACCTCAGTCCTCAAGCCTAATAGAGCTAGCAGAAACAAAGTGGTACGGATGAATGCTTCCAATGGTCATTTCTCTATTTAGGAATTTAGGAGTTGCCTGGGGAAAATCTTCGTTTCCATGGTCCAAAGGGCTCACAGTGACATTGAGATGGGTAACAGATGGAGTATTTCTAAGCTATACAAGGGAGAAGGGCCATGAACACTTAACATGGTTATTGCTTTATAATATGCTATGCCAGATTGCGAATTGTGAACTCTATGACTTTTATAGGTCACCACATTCTAGTTCATCTGTGTCAACTGACGTGGTTTAAGAAACAAAAATCAAATCATAGAAAATGAGAAGAACCTCAACAAGCAATGTCGTCAGTGTAGTAAACTACAAAACAATTTACAATGTTTCCCAAACTTTCAATTATTGTAATGTTTATGTCTTTCCTAACTACATTGGGGTTGCAATGTCCTTTTGCACAAAAAAATGACCACAATACTCTTGATAAAAACTTTAGCAAAAAACACACAGGGCGAACATCCTCCCCCTCTCCAACAAGGGTAGAGCTCCACACACTCACCTCCGCTAGAGAAAGTGGTGAATGGTGCAAAACAGTACCTCAATATTTTCCTTTTGGAATTTTTGAAAGGTTATCTCAAGTGTTTTTGAGTTTTGACTTTAAAAGTCCATATCCTTTTTCTTTTTTTAAGAATTTTGGACGAGAAAAAATGGGGTCAAATAGAATCATAAAGCCATTGAATAAAGAATAATATAATTTGGAACAATGTGGAGAAGAGATGGTTTGGTCAGACTTGCGAGGAGAATTCTAGCATAATTTTCTGTTCTATTAAATTCACAGTTGAAAACTGTTACTGTTGAAAAGGACTTAATTCTGACGTCTCTAGAGGATTAAAAAATTCCATAGTTTTATCAAATCAAAGTTACCGAAAGCCTTAAAGTAAGAAAATTGACTAAGACTTGCATTCAGAAAGAAGACTTCTGCGTTAAGTATAATTGAATCCAAAAGCCTAAACGAAGAGATGAGCTCTTGCACTTGACTTAATGACTTTGATCCAAGCTCATATGATCTGAGCACGTGGAGATAAAAGACAAACAAATGAACTGCATAGCAGAATCACTTTAAGGCTTTCCAATTCAGAATGCATTTCATCTTGACTTATAAATCCGGTAAGCATTATATGGAGAAAAATAACAAACTCTATACAAAAACCATTCCCAAAGCAAAGGTACGCAAAATGAGGCCAAAACCCAAGCTGGGAAGTCAGCACGGCAGCTTCAATCTGTTAACCCTCATTCACAATATTATGTACAAACTCTCCTGTGACATAAATTCTGAGACCGTATCCTGGCTTCCAGCCAGATGCACCTTTCTATATAACTACTTGTACATACAGAACATAACATATTATTGGGCTATGGTTCACTCAGGAGATGGAATGAAGTGGGACCTCTGCGTCATCGACATCCGCATTAAGGGAGAAGATATCTACAGGGGCACTAGTGCAGTTAAAGAGGCTGTGATCCTTGAGTCCATTTGGAGAACCTCGTGAATGATCCAGGTATACAACAATGACAGTAATATCGTCGTGAAAATGACGCCTTACCCCTTTCTCGATTCTCAGTATGTCTTCATATCTCATTTCTCTTTTTCTTGCAGCCTCATGAAGGGCAGTTCTCACCAACCTCTTTGCTATTCCCTGTAACAGAATTTTGGCAGCTCTTAATATCTTTTTGTTATATAACATAACAAGTTAGAAATAGAGATCCATAAACTGTGTTGTAAGCGTAAAAAGCAGAAATATATAAAAAAAAAAATAAGAGCACAAATACAATTTGGCAGGCACTTACAACTCTTGGGTTTTTGAAGACAATTTCAACAGCTGCTTCATCGCTTAAATGCTCCCAGAGACCATCTGATGCAAATATCAAAAACATGTCATGTGGTTGTAGCTTTCGATTCACTATTGAGGGTTCTGCCGTCATTACAGGCCTTTTTAAAGGAATGGGTAATCCAAACTGCTGGAAAAGAGGATCTCTGTTAAACTCGGGTTTCTTCAGATAGACATCTCCAATTGATCTTGAGACCTATAAAGGGAAAACATAAATTTAAGGACTTTCTGGCATGACAAGCTTAGGATTATACACACAAAATTCATTACCAAGAGATAGGGAGGCAGCTATCAAGGTCAATCCACTTAAACAGCTATAAATGTTTTATTTTATTTTTACTTACAGATATCTACTATGACTCCAACTAATTAAAGTCTATCAAAATGGTGCTGAAATACATAAATAAATCCATTTAAGTATGATTTCACTTATGGCCAGAAACCTAATGTTTTAGCTCTCAATTGCTAACAAAATTCAAAAGCATACTTTTATCACATATAGATAAATGTCCCCACGTGATAATGAACAAGTTCAGAATACAATGCTTTTTGAGTCATCAGGTGCATCCCATGAGTCATGGCTTTAAGTTATCATACTTGATCTTAGCTGTCTGAAAGAGAGGCCAAAAAGCAAGAACATGTGAAGATAGCAGGACATAGTCCACCCACATCAGAAAGTTTGACTAGCAAGGATAACACAAGATAAGGACTTCCACATTTTATTCAAGCCCTTTTGGAAAGATTGCTTTAAGAATCTATATGCCCAAAGAGTTGTACTTTACATGATAATAAGAGCAAAATCAAATGTTTAAAATACAGATATCTCCATGGTTTGTCAGTGCCCTCTTTATAAAGTTCAGCATCAACTTAAAAACATTCAATTTTGCAAAAGGAAAGTAGATTAAAAATCATTTTCTTATTCATATCATATTATCCGTGCCACGTGTTGCCGTAGCAGGAAACAATAGGTTAAAGGGCATCTCCTCTCCATATAACTAATCACGTCAAAAATCAAAATCACGAAGCGCATTAGCTATTTCCATATGCCTTGAGGCATGAGAGTCTAACCAATAAAATTGCAAGAAAGGCTGCAAGGCAACAGCCTACAGGCTTAAACCAAAAGTGAGATGACCATAAAATCCCCAAGAATAGCATACCCAGATGCCCTTTATATCTGTATGAATCTCCAACTCCATGATTACTTGTATCACACAGCTTCACATTTTTCTTTAATGGCAGCTGGAAAAAACCATACCAAACTCTGATACACCACTTAAAGGAAACCAAGAATTCAAATCTGAAAGAACTTTTTTTTTGATAAGTAAGCACATGCTGGCAATAAGAATTCATTCATACTTTGGAAAAAATAAAAATCTGTAGTTGAGCAGTCCAGACAGAGCACATGCTGGCAAAAAGGACTATCCTAAACACTAAAAGACCATCATATAGCACATAAGGAAATTGACGTCCAACTGGTTGTATAATCAAATTCTGACAGATGTAATTCACACTAGCACTGCAGAAAGATAACAAAATTAAACAAACATTTATGAATTCCTATATACATCAACTCAAATGGATTTTTTGAACTAATCTCTGCATTTACCGAACAACATTAGACCCACATATAGATCATATCAACTTGCAGAAAGAAAAACTTAAAACTATCAAAGCTAACTTCAATCAGACCCATCATTGAGATACAAAGCAGAAAGAAGACAAAACCACAATTCTTACCTGAATAATGCCCTTGATTCGCCAAACTCCATGGGTATACATCACAATGTGTGAATCATCAGGGTGAAGTGCCTTGACTTCTTTCCTCACCTCCTCCACTCCAACATTATGATCAGTAGATAACCGCTCTGCCACCACCGGACTATTGGCCCGTCCTTCTGACTCTCGGCGGCCCAGAACTGCCCTTGAGTCCCCGAGATTAGCCACATACAAAACATCATTTGAAATTGCCCCAAGAAGACAACATGAACCCACAGAAGCAATCTGCGGCCGAGCAGGCCACGATCGCCTCACTAAGTGTAAGAATCCCTCTTCTGTGGCATCAAATGCCCTCTTGATAACATCCTCTGACAATCCACCCTGTTCTGTTGCAAACTCTGAGGGTAACCAATAAAAAAAGAGAGACAAACAATTTTAAATCCTTGAAATGAATAAGAAGCTAATTTATCTTGGCCAATTGTGATTACAAATATGATTCTTTAAACCCTCTATTTGATTGCTGGAAATTAAGAACTCACAAAATGGAATAGCTAAAGCTAGCCACCCACCCACCTCAGCTAAGCAAAATTGTAATGTTAGTGGTTCTTAAGTCCCAGATGATCAAACCCAAGATTCAAACTTCGATTTTCTTTCCTTTTCTAAAATATCCATAACAGGCAAACAGAAAGTTTTTTTTTTTGCAATTGAAATTGAAATATCGTATCAAAGCAGAGAAACTAAGATGGGTTAGTAAACTTACTGTGAACGAAAGGGAGGAGGTGGTGGGTGATGAAGCGAGAAGCTTCAGGGCCGCCATGGCCGTCGTAGACCCCGATGTACGTGGCGGAAGGAGAGGTGAACACCTGTCCCTGGTCTTCGAGGTACGAGTTGGCTTGCACCACCGCGATCGAGTAGTCCCCCAACGCGTGAGGCTTCAGGTCCATGTCCCACAGAAGTCCATCCCGTTTCCGTCCCCCTCCAAAGCAACTCTCCAGTGGCCTCCAGCACATCTCCAACATCTCTCTGTCTCTCTCTCTATGTGTGTGGCTCTGGGTTTCTGAAAATGAGTTTGGTACGGCCTTTGATTCTTGCAAATTGGTTGGAAAAGACGTGGGTTTGGTGGGTGACGAGCTTTGAATAAAGAAAAAAGGTTGAAGAAAGCAACGTGGGAATGCCGCGTTAAGAACAGAGAGAGAGATAGAGAGAGAGGGAGAGAGAGTTTCCTGGAAAAGAATAAAAGGTGCGTGCTTCGAGGGTCTTAGGTGGAGGACCAAAGACTATGAAACTCAGTTTGGTTCCTCGGTGTAATTTTGTGAGAGTTTTGTTTGTAATTATAAAAATTAAAATTAAAATAAGGCAGTGGGGGCCGCAGGCTCCCAAAGTGAAAGGGTATTCCTTGGTGGCGTTGATGTGGGGACAGAAGAAAACTTATCCACTGCTTTGTCAGATAGGGGGAGTCTTCCTTGACCTGAATTTGCCAATTTTAAAACATTCTGTGTGAAATTCTGAAACAGTCCTATTTAAGCATTATTCATAATTTGTGTTATTTGGGGTGTTAAAAAAAAAGGAAAAAAAAAAGGTCTTTGTATGAATTGACATGGCAGAATAATAGGTGAACTAATTAAGTCAATTTAATTAATTAATTAGCTTGTTAATTATACATTCTTAATTACTTTATTAGTTATAAACTGTCACATTAATTTATAAAAAAATTATAGTAAAATTTTTAATATTTCAAGTATTTTTCTTTTTAAAAAGGAAAATCTTATTAATACTACTTAAGCCCTTGAATCCCTATACATTTATTATTTGATTGACGAAATCAAATATAAGATTTACATGTAAGTTTATCCGTTCATCGTATTATCTCTATTTTGTCATCTATGTCAAGATTCAATTATCTAAATTATTGAATTTAAATGTCCGTTGTTGTGAAATAAATATTTTAAGAAGTTGGAGAGAAAATAGATTATAGAATTTTCGGGGTAAGAACTTCATTAATCACTAAGAAGGTTCCTAACTCTTGTATTATAAATTAGAGGATCTAATTAGATGTCGATACACTAGAATTTAGATAGTGACGCGAACCAACCTTACGGTTGAAAATTCAAAATAGTCATATTTGACAAATGAGATGATATTTCTTATATAGGAAGATGAAGGTTGAAGTTGTGAGTTTAAGAATGTGTTTAGTATTGTGATTTTATAAATAATAAGTATGATTTTAAATTAATTTGTAAAAAATTGATCAATTAGGATTGTATTTTAAAAAAATTGTAATTTAAAAACGAAAAATATATGAATTTTTAAATCGTAGATAGTGATTTTTTTTTTTAAAAAAAAAAACGTAAATTTTTAAAAGTTAAACTGATATTTTAAAGATCAAATTGTGATTTTGTCAAACGCTTAACAGAGTTTTTAAAATTCACATTTTAAAATTGAACATTTTAAAATCACAATTTTAAATTAAACTTTATAAAATCCCAAACCTAAACTATCTAAATCTCATTAGAATGCTTGTATAAGTTACCAATAATAATAATTTAAAAATTCATTTTTTTTTAAAAAAAAAAACGTCATATCTTCGACATGTGTTAGGGGCATATTCTCACGGGTTTAAAAAATGTTGACTTTTAGCAGGAGGTTATATCGTTGATGGCCTAGTTATAAGACCTATCGATAGGTTAAGTATGTTTTCACTTGAACCTGATCCTATCAACATCTACAAAACGAGGTAAAAGAAAATATAAGATAATAAATATAAAATGGAAATGTAAAAATTGGGGAGCAAAGGCAATACTTGTTTATATATATATATATATACATGAATTCTCTTTTTACATTTACTCATTTAAAATAAATACATTAACAAACAACTCTAAATATAAAATTTTTCAAACTATATTCTTATTTTATTGTAAAAATATTTTAATCAAACATGACCTAACTTTTGCAGTAATAAAAGCTAATCTATTATTTAATTTTTTTTTATTAAAAAAAATGCTTAGAGTTATCGTGTGGCCATCGCTAAGCACCTAAGCAAAATAAATAAATATGCCCTAATTTATTTTTACGGCAACTAAAAATAAAAATAAAAAACAAAAAAAAAAACAACAACAACAACTATAGCAATGATTCTTTAAGATAAAAACCCTGCAAATTGTGTTATTGGTTTCAAGTTAATTTTAACACGGTTAAAACTATCTCAACCCTTAGAAAAATATTTGTGGCCTGTGTCTCAATCTAGTCGGGCTTCATAATTTACAACAATGTTTTTGTGATACCAAAAAAAAAAAAATGATAGTGAGAAGGATAAAAAGGAATTTTCTTAATTTTAATAGGTTGGCTCAAATAGTAAAAATTTTTATATTAATGACATTTTTATTACGTATAAGATTTATCTTCTTATACACAAATAATTTTTTAAGGCCACCCCGCAAAGAGCTCTTTGCAATAGTTCATAATCTTCCTGATAGGAATAACGGCTGATTTAAGTATGACTTGTCTGCATATAACTGCTTGTTTTTCAGTCGGTAAATGCTTTTTCTTATAAGTAGTTAAATAATTGAATAGAATTTATTCCTTGCTGTTGGATGTTAGGGTCCCTATCTATTGTGTTTAAATTGTCAGACAAAGTGACAAGGAAAGCCCAAATCAATACGCCATAGTACCTAGAAATCGTGGAAAAAAAAAAGAAAAATAGGGCATTTCAACAACGTTTGACTTTGATTTGGTATGCTTTAAAACGTTCAACTTCTTGACTTGGTCGAATAAAAAATTAAAAAAATAAAAACTTCTTGACTTGGTCTGAGAATAGAATTCTTTAACTTAAAAAACGGGGAAATGCTAAATCCACAGTCTGGTTGCCTGACTTACGTCTACTCCAATTTAATGTCTAAATTGATGGAACAAAACAGATCTCGTTCTCACTCACCCAACAAAAAAAAACTCTTCTCGATACAATTTTAGATTTAGATTGCCTCAAATTTTTTGTCTGATTTTTCTAAAACTTGGGTTGAGAATGAGAAAAAGGGGTGTTGGTTTTTGGGGTGCTCGAACGTGTTCCTGAGCAGTCCGGAATGCCCACCTATTGCAAGCACTCATAGTCTATATATTGCAAGCACTCATAGTCCATACCCATATTTTCCTCTTATACCCTTGGTTTGAATTTTAAGAAAGCGGACTTAAGGTAATGTTAAAAATTACATTTTTATTTTAAAATTATCTTCCTTTTTTTTTTTAACATGACATCCTTAATTATCACTTTCATGTTGAATGTGATATTTATAGAATAAAAAGTTACTTTCTAGCATTTTTCTTTTTTGAGTATAAATTTTTTATAATCCATTGATAATAGGGTATGAGTAAAAAGTTTTTATAAATCATTAATTTAAGCTATCATCAGTAACATAAAGTAGAGATAATCATAGTACAACGTAGACAAACTTACACAGTTATAGAAAAAGAAAAAATTTATCTATGACATCATGTTCCGTTCACCTATGTAGAATATCGATTAAAGAACATATCTACTTTGAGCATACTAGATCTAAGATATGAGTAGTCTAAAATCACAAAAACTTTATTTATCTAGTCATGAGAGATAGTCTCCTACACTAATCTACTCCTCCCTGACCCTAAGATCAGAAAACAAAACCATCATTGACTCAAAGGTCAGGACAACAATAAAAAAATAATACAAACAATAAAAAATTAAAAAGCAGCAAAAGAACTTTAAAACACAGAGGCGTTGATAGTTTGGGAGGCAGTGGAAAGCAACAAAAAAGTCACAAGCACGTGAGAAAGACAAGAAAGAGTAGAAAAGAGGAAATAAATCTCTACTATCCCGACTGGCGCTTTTTTTAGCAGCTATACTTAATGAGTTTAATTACTTGAGTAATGATACAAGTCACTCTTTATGTCTACCTTGTGTCAACCAAAAGTAATGTGGCTTTTAAAATTATCATTAGATCAAAAGTCAATAATCATCAGTAATAAATTCAGCGGTGATTTTAAAAGCTACATCACTTTTGATTGACACAAGATAAACATAAAGGGTGACACATATAATTACTCTAATTACTTTCTAGCATTTTTCGTGGACCAAACAAGTCCAAATATGACTTTGGTCCTTTCAGAGACGGACTGAATTCTGGAAGATAAAGGTCCGTACTCGCTGAGGCTTGAAAAGATAATATAAGCACAGAGAAAGCGGTGATTTCGTGGGCTTATTTTTATGCCTTTATAGACGGCCCGGGCCCAACTATGAAAGTCACAACTGCACTCAAATGAGGCCTACTTTTTCCCCGAGTGAAGGCCGAAACATTTTCATAGCATCAAGAAGTCCTATTTTTGTATTTTCATTCCAAACAAGTCTAATCACCATTAGCAAATTATCTAATACCGCATCTAAAATCATATTTTCTAATATTAAATAAAATTGAAATATTCAAATTTCTAAAAAATCAGTCACTCAAAATAATGAAAAGTAAAAATGCAATTGAGCAAAATTTGGTGAGACAAATTTGTCTTTTTTGTATTGAGCTTATCGACTTCAATGCTGAACATGCATTTAATATAAGCAAATGTTATTTAATAGCTTATACAATTGTTATAGTATATGAAATTTTTATTTTATTGGATCACCTAATGCTACTCTAACATGCTAGACGTTCGAAGTATGGTTTTTTCATGTGCGCAACGGTTCTACCATATTTCGAAATTTTGAGGGCACGGTTCTAACATTCATGTGCGCAACAATCTCCTATATTACGGATCCCTCTGTTGCCGAGGCTTTGGCACTATGACGAACAGTTCAATTATGCAAAGAGCTGCAGATTCATAGGCTTCATCTCGAGGGGGATGCTTTAGAGATCATCCGAGCTTTAATGCACCCAATTCCCTGCTGGAGCAGCTACGGCCGTCTGGTGGAGGATGCTCACAACCTCTTGCCTGGTTTTTCCTCATGAAAAGTCTTCCACACTTGCTGGGAATCAAACACAGTGGCTCACCGACTTGCTCGGGTTGCCGTCCAACAGTCCCTCAATTATGTTTGGAGGGATTCCTCTCCTGATTTTGTTAATGACATTGTACTCACTGAGCGATGATCTTTTTAACTATCAATAAATTTCTGGATTTTCATCTCAAAAAAAAAAAAAACATGCTAGACGTTCAACCCCTCGATTATTCTCCTATTCAATTCTTGCAAACTCATCATTAAATTTGTAAGATTCGCATAAAAAAGCTCATAAAATTGATTTTTTTTGTTTGGTAAAGGGGGGTGGGGGAAATAATTGTGTGGTAGTTTCCCCTTAAAATTGGCAATGGGAGGTTCTATTCTACCAACCCTTTTAGTTACCCATTAAATTTTTTATTAACTTGGACGACTAACATGTAAAATGCTTGTTATACCTCTATCAAATGTATAAAAATATAATTATTCCCTTAGATTAAAAATAAAATAAATTCATAAAGAATTTTTTAAGAAAAAGAGAGTAAAAATTCAGAATTTTTTTTCTCGCTTTTTTTTGTTGTTAAAAAATGGGTATTTTGATAATTTCTTCTTCCTTTGTTATTAAATTTTAATTTACTATTTCATTTCAATATTTTTTATTTCTTTATCCACTTTGACTATTTGAAAAGAGGAAAAAGAGAAAAGAGAAGCATACTGAATTTTTTAGTTAGTTTATTTATCTATTGTTGAACTAAAGTACTAGCCAATTTTGGCTAATACTAACTAGCTTCCTTTTTTTTTTTTTTCGTTAAATTATCTAATCGGATGGAGATTAATTTTTTTCCCAATTTTTACTACAAGCTAGCCAAATAAAAATGCTCTTAAAAACAATTTGCTTTTTCCTTTCTAATTAATATTTGCAGTTCAATTTTTGAACCAACTTTTCCCGTTTTTCGTTCACACAAGCTTTTTCTTTCATTAGTTCCCACTCTCTGTCTGTATGTCTCCCTCTAGTGTGCCCTTGTGATAGTCATGAAATGTTATTTTCCACGTACATTCGACACCATCCACCCATATATAAAGCATCAAAGCTCACACTTTAATCATGACAAGCACCACCGCCAACACCGTCACCTCTGTTGAGGTGCGTCATTCATTTCCACCCATCACGGCTACAAATTTCAATCATTAAATTTACTCTACAGTCTCTATCTCTCAACAAAAAAAAAAAAACCAAATTAATTAAAGATAAGAACCTCGTTCCCTCAGGAAAGGGAGAGTTCTTGATAACAGAGCCCCACTGCAATATCATAATCTAATTTAAACTAAAGGCCAAAACAAAAAAAGACAATTGAAAACTAAAGGAATACAGGCATGCGAGCATAATATTGTTAATGAGTCTGACCCTCTGGAGGATAGACTGCATGCGGAAGCTCCTTTAGCCATTCAGACGTTCGATGGCGTGACATGGCTTGCTTTCCCTGCAGCTGCTGCTTTTCGTCTTTCTTCTTTTTCATCTTCAACTCTGCCAACAGTTTTTCTTTATTGGCATGCGTTAATGCACTTTCACTATTGTTATTTCCGTTGCTGCTGCTCTTAATGATGACAGCGTTTGACGAAACTGTTTCATCCAAACACTTACAACCGTTCAGCAATCCTCCTATTCCTTTCTCCAAAAATCCTGGCGTCCTCTGCTTTTCCGTGTTTGATGCATAGCAGCCGCTATTAATCTTAGCACTAATATTTCTGGTGATGACGACGCTATTGCTACTACTCCCCTGACTGCTATTACGACTGACGGAATTTTTGTTACCGCTGCTGTTTCTACGAATCTTAAGGTCTTGCAATCCAATCTCAGGAGTAGGGAGCAATCCCAGCCGTAAATAGTCCCACGTGGATGAATTCCGGATCCGGATACCGACGCTACCTTGTTGGGTCGTGGAAACCTTGATCTGGGGTTTGGGGGTTGGGCATGTGAGGAAAGTGTTTTGAAACTTTGGCTTGTAATTTGTTCGTCTGATGGAACTGCTGGAGCTATTGCTGCTTGATGAGTTGTAACTTCTAGTGCTGCTGCTTCGGCTACTATTGTTGCTAGCGAACCCGAACCCACCCGTTGAGCGATGGTCCATGGATTCGGACCTTGATATGCACTTCTGGGTTTGATCATGCTGGAAACGGGGTAAGCCCGTGTCTGAGCTGACTGAGAGGCGTAGTGGGAGGATTCGGCCTTGAAAGAAAACCTCGTCGGCCGCGCACATTTTTGACTCTTTCAAAAGAGAGCCACCCCTTGAGCTGAAATCGAACTGATCCAGATCTTCCTGGTTTTGAATGGCCAAAGCATCTTGATCTTTTCTTGATTGGTCGTGATCTTCTTTGGTCGAACAGTTAATGACCGGAAGATCACAGAATGATAAATCTTCATCTTCTTCGGATACCTCTTGCGCTAAATTAGAATGTTCCCATCTGTCTTTGGCACAGTTTCTTGCCATCTCCATTGGTAGAAGATAATGTTTTTTCAAAAAACTGTTTGAGTCGCCTATGAAGATAAAAAGAATAAAGAGAGTAAGATTTATAGAAAGAAGGAGATGGTTCATTAGGAGAGAGAGAGATGGATGGGGGGAGACATGTGGAATATAAAGTAAAGAAATGCTGAAAAGCATGGAAAGGGTAAGAATGGATGATTTGGTGCAAACAAAGTGAAATAATCGCCTATTAAATTGTTTAATTAATTTCCTAAGTTAAAAAAAAAAAAACTATTATAATGATTTTGAAAATATTTTCCTTTTAAGAGAATTTCATTAACACATTGGACAAAGTTTTCTTCTAAACTGGAACTTCCTTTAATCTAATTTATAAAATAATATGTGTCTCTTTTTTTAATAGCATTTAAGATGCACATGTTATTTTAACAAAAAATTTTTTAATTTTATTCCTACTATTAAAAAAAAATATGTGCATCTCACATACTATTAAAAAAATAGACACATATTATTTTTATAGATTGAGTTAAAACAAATTTTTCCAATTCAATTTAAAGAAAAACTCTGTCCAAACACATTTGGTGGGATATTTTAACATTTTGATATCTTTAAAAAAAAACATGTATATATTTTGAAAATGAATACTACTTATCACATTTATTAATTATAATTATTTTATATCTTGTAATGTGTCGTATTTTAATATATAAAATAAATATAAATAGTAACATTAGTGTATTTTGAAACCAGAAACACGATCATTGTTGTGGCAGAAGTAAAGTGCGTTTCGGCATGCCCAAGTAGGGTAAGGATAATTATTGTATTTAAAATTTTACGTACTTTATAGATGAAATTTGAATAGTTCCGAAAGAAGACCGATGACACAAATGTAACATCAGCTTTGCATGTTAGTGGCCGAAAAAAGGTATAGAAAGGGAGGGCGAAAGAAAAAGACATCTCCAGTTCATTTATTGTATTCTTCTCTATGTTTTACCCTTCACCTTAAAGCATTCTTATTCAACTTTTTATTATAAGAATTTTTTTACTTTAAAGAGAAAAAAAAAATTTTAGATTATTTTATTGTTTATATTTGTCTTTTTATTTTAAAGAAAAAAATAAAGAGTATAAAATGACTCCTTACTAACAATGAGCCATTTCACTCCATACTCTTCTTTTTTATAATAAAATATTAATTTCTCTTTCTAATTTTTTTAATTTTTGTAATTTTATTTATTAAAAAAAGAATAATTTTTTTTAAAAAATATTAATATTTAAATAAAAAAGTCAAAGTTGATCCCTAGTGTAGGAAGCCGGATGTAAATATTTAAAAAAAATAACTTTTTAAAAGTAGGAAAAAACTAATTTTATTCTCTATTCTAAAAATAAAAATAGAGAGTCGAATGAGAATACTTTATGCTTAGTGTAAGTTGATAAGATAGCTAACATTTTTCGATATATATATAAAATTTATTTATGTGATTTGGTAGGTTCGATAGTTGTAAACTTTCATATCACAGATTTTTGTGATTTTGTGGCGTATGAATGTCTGCATATGAAGATATTTAAACGTTTTGTCATGGACGACTTGTGACGGAATTTGATTCAAGGGGTCCTTTCCTCTTAGGCTCTTACCTTTTTAAAAGAAGGAAATCAAGCCGCTTCATTCATAGTATACACCTGGCATGAATGTGATTGACTCCTTACTTATCTATTCAGTTAATTATAATCTCATCACTTTCGTAGTTTTAAATTTTAAATCAATCAGAAAATTTGTCACCCAAATAATATTAAAATGCTAATTAAATAATTAAATTCATATTTTTCTATCGATTTAAACTTTTAAAATAAATAACAATTTAATATGGTATCAAAATTAAAAATCATGAGTTTAAACCTTAATTTTACAATTCACCCTAATTTCAAGTAAATATTTAACGTGTTAAGCTTTTCAATACTATGTTTAATTTGTAGCATTTATCTTTAATATAAGTGGTGATTTAATAACTATTACAGAAAGTTTGCACCCGTGACCCCATGAATTATGATATTACTGCATCAATAACCTTTCAGGTAGAGAAGAGGCCGGTGGTTATTCTTTCCTTATTACGCTTTCAAGTTGTTTCCGGCCCAGTTAAATTAAATATTACCCGTGATATTACTGCATACACGCGGAGAAGAGATGGTCATTCTCTACTTACGTTTCGAACTTGCTTCTGGCCCGGCCCTTAGCATTACATTTTTGTTTATAAACGAAATCTGAATAAAAATGTGTTACTTAGCATTAGTTGGGTGGGACCAATGCTTTTAAACTTTAGTGTTAGCACAAATAATGATATAACGTGAATGACCAACAAGATTTAACATCTTCCTATACGACAATTGGGGAATGGATTGGAAGGACATCATTTCATGGTAATGGTCTTCCCTATTGGAATCGCCAACTGGAGCTATACAATCCATACCAATTCGTCCCATGATGATATACGAATACGGCAAACCTTAATCCCCACGAGTTAATATTCCATGGTGAAAATTATACGGAACCTAGTCGGCTCATGATCATCTAACAAGAGAACAATCAGAACATTGCATGTAGTACCCTTTTCTTTTCTTTTCCTTTTTTTTTTAAAAAAAAAAAAAAAAGCAAATAAGATAACAAAGAAGAGGATCATCGCCATTTAAGTAAGAGATTACCATTAATTAAGGATATTTTTGATATACAGAAATGATAGTTATTTTGGAATAAGAATAAGTATTACTAAGAATACGAGAAATTGAAATAGAATGATTATTTATATTTATTGGTTTGATAACAACAAAGGAATGACCAAATTTTCTAACTAAAATTGAATCATATTTCAACCAAATCTCCTTAAACCAAGCTCTTAAAAACATTTTCTCCAAAATCATTCTTTTTAATTTTTTCTGAACACCCAAAAAAACAAAAAAAAAACAAAATTCGTCCCTCACTTGGAGGTGGCCGGCCACCCTAACAAAAGCACCGGGGGTGGTCGCACCACCCTGCGACCACCCCCGAAGCCCCTCGGGGTCCATAAAATGGTTTTTTTGGGTACCCAAAAAAATAAAAAAAAAAGCTATTCTATTTTTGGAAGAATAGCTATTACTTACCCCCCCTCGGAGGGCACCCCCCACCCCATTGTTTTTCTTTTTTTTGGGGAACATCTATTCCTCATTTTAGGGGAATAGTTATTCCCAATGACAATGGCACAACTAAATATAGCTATTATATTCCTGAGTATACCAAACATGCCCTAAGATGAGGATGGAGTAAGGAGGGAGGGGAATATAAATATTTCAATATTAGATACAGTCTATCCTACAAGAGAGGAAGAAAGATATTTTAAGAGTAAACTATAAACTATATTTTTATCTCACAATGTTGACGTGTCAGTTTTAATCAACTCTTAGATTTTTCTTTTCATGACTGATCCAATGTTTGATTTGAACTGTCACATCAACATTGTAAGATAAAAATATAATTTATAACATTACTCATATTTTAATATTTAATACCGTATATTTTGATTTTAAATATGATTATGCACAGAAATATGAACACTCGTTTTTGTAGATTTTAGATGCGGATCACATTCTGACTTGGCCAAGGAATAAGCAAAAATCATTGATGATTTATTGATGGAAATGGTTCGTGAATTAGTTAACCGTATGTTGTTTTCAAAACCTTGAATAGCTTCAAAAAAAAAAAAAACCCTCTATAATCAGTTATTAATTATAAAACAAATAAAAAAAAAAAAAACTCCTTCTATAATCAGATTACCCAACCCCAAAGAAGATACTTTGCTAGCCAAATGCTAGGAGCACCAAATTGACTCCATCCAAAGTGGGGTCTTCAGGAGGGTCTATTACCGTCCAAGCATGGAGGGTTACTAGGTTATGAAATACTTCCCACGAAGTAGTTGCTAAGATAAAAAATAATATAGGGAAATTTGAGAGTTGTTTTATTTCCATCTAAAGATTTAGGAGAGAAAAGTTTAATTTGACAAAACTAATGAAACTATGGCTAGCCTTTTGCTTGTCACAACCTATTGCTAACTAAAGAAAATCTCCTGAAAATAGGTATAGTAAAGGAATTCTCTTCCCCTATTTATGGGATAGACGGTGAGAGTATTAATTAACCATGTTCTATGGAATTGCCCTTCAGCAATGATTGTATAAGGAGCCTATGAAAAAAAAAAAATCAGAAAAGTAAGTTTTCTGGATCTGAATTTATGCATGTAGTAGAGGAGGTCGATGCTCAAAAAGTGTGATAAGGCTGAATTTGAGTTATTTGTGGAGATTTCAAGGAAAATATGGTTTAAAATAAACGCAGTAGTTCACTGGGGAGTTCATTCGCCTAATCTTCTTGTGAGGGGGCAATTGAATCTTTTGAGGAGTACAATAAAGCAAATATAAAAGATAATGACCAGCCAAATGAGACCAGGGGTGGGGGTAAATTAAAATGAAAAGTCCATCCAACAAGTATTCAAAAAGTAAATTAGGATGCAATGGTAAATATAGTCAATGGACAATGGGCACATTGGCATAGGAATTATAGTGAGGTATTTTGAAGGGTGCATAACTAAAAAAGAACCTTGACTAAAATAGGAAATTTATAACCAGTTGCAACAGAGGCGTAGATAGTGTTTCATGCAACCGAGTTTAGTAAAGATTTGGCGCTACATAATATTATTATGGAAAGTGATGTGCTTAAAGTAGTAAATGCAGTAAGATCCATAGGCATAATTAGAGTAGATTTGGACAACTAGTGGATGTGCAAATTATGCAACTCGTGCTTTAGCCAAGTCAACTGTTAAACAAGTCATAGATAAGATTTGAATGAAAGACATTTCTAACTGTATATATGATATTGTTTTATTAGAACAATATGCTTTATTTTCATGATTATGAATGAAATCAATATTCCTCTAAAAAATAAATAAATAAATTTGCCTAGCCCACTCAATTAGCCTTTCATGAAATATAACCGCTACAAACCTATCACGTGGCAAACATTTAATGGACCATATTCAAAAGCATCTCTTTAAAATGAAGGCACACATCTCAAAAGTAAGGTATTGTGATTCTCTCAAAGAATAATGTTATATACCATATGTTTATCTCATAACTATTTCACAATATTAACGTAACAGTCTTAACTAATATTAAATAATAATAATAATTAATCCAAATGTTAGTTGGGCTTGCCAAGTTAGCATCGAGAGATAATTGAAAATTAAAAATGTGTTTTAATTCTAGCATTATCCCTCTTCCGAAATCTCTTTATTAGGTTACTCTCTCAAATACCGTACTAATTTAAGCATTGAAGTATTTTTCGACCTCTTCAAAGACCAACAATTTTTCGATGACCATTTTTTATATTTTGCAGGTGACCTACTAGCAATCCCGCCGTTCAAAAAATTACTTCTAACATCCAGTTTTAAGAAATATGAGATATATCATTAAACAAGACCATTCATTTTCGAAAATCGAATACAAGGGATGTTACAAAAATAAACTTAATATAATTCCTGTAATTCATTGATATGAGGGTCACTACGAAGGGCTAGCTCATTATGCTATGGAAGACGGAAAATTTGTGATTGATATAACAAAAAAGACATACAATAATGGTCGGATGACTCGCATCTACGTGAGTCATGATATATCCATGCCATGATTGATATGAGCCTGAGGTTGCATTATCATGCCAAATACGTAAACGTGCATCAAGTGTACGAGTGATAAGCACGATATGTCATATCATGTTCAGAATTATAAGGGATATTCATGATGTCTCACGCTCATGAAATAAAAAAAAAAAAGTTACGCATGAATATGCTACAGCTAGAAGATTTCCCTTTTGTCATGTTATAAATCAGCCTGATCATTACAAATTTACAATCAGCAACCTTCCGAAGAGATTAGAATATTCTGTAAAATGGGAGAAGCTATTGCATTGATAGCAAATTAAGTCTTATCCAAACTTTTGCATTGGGCACATCAACTACTATCTCCCGATCCTGTTCTGCTTTCCTTTTTTCTTTTTTTCTTTTTTTGGAATATTCTTTTCTTTTTCTTTTTTTAATTTTTTCGTTTATTTACTTTCTTAATAGAATATGTTTGGAATCTTTAAAGACAAAAGTATTTTCTTTAGAAAAACATAAATATTCAGTTACATTTTATTCCCAATGGATTATTTCGTTCCTTTTGTTTTATTATTATTATTATTAATTAGTTAAATTCCTGTATTGATTTATGTGGTTTAGACCATTTTCAAATAATTTCTTAATTTTTCCAATTTTATCTTTTAGATCCTTCTGTTTTTCGCCCTTATAAAATGGATCATTTTATTCAATTCCATACAAATTCCTTCCTTTTTTTTTCTTTTCTCTTTTTTCTTTTTCTTTCTTTTTTTCTTTTTTTACAAAATCTTTACAAAAGGATTAAAAAAAGAAAAGTCGCTAGCCACAACATCCATAAACCCTTGCCTAAAATTGAGGGTGGAGGTCACAGCCACCCCAAAACAAAAGGGATGGCTTACGTATGTCGCACTCTATCCCTTAAAAGAGAAAGGGGGTGGCCGTGAGCCATCACTTTGGAATAGAGATTGTGGTGTTTGAAATAGTTTACATTGCAATTCACCCCTTAAAAAAATAGGGGGGACGCTGCCACCTTTAGATGGAGGCTGTGGCATCTATGACTCACCCCAATGGGGTGGCTCACAAAGTCTTGGCTGCGAGCTATCATCTTTAAAATGGAGGCCATGGCGTCTACGACTCACTCTCTAAAAGATGGGGTGGCTCATGTAACACCCAAAATTTTAGAAATAAAATTTGAACGCTTATAGGTCGTCAAGAATAATAACATAGAAACGCTCCATGAGTATGAGTCATATAGGATAATTAAGCACGGCTTGACCTGATGGTTTCGGATCAATTGGGAATTAAAACTTTAAGTTTAGGACTCAAAAGAATTTTTAAATGAAAGGGCCCGTTCGGACGCGAAATAGGCACCATTCGGACAAGTTTAGGGTAAACTTTAGAAGCACATTTATTCTGAGTCACGTTTATGATTGGATCAACGGCCCAGATCGAGTCACATGGGGATTTGATGGATGCGTTGGGCATTTAACGCAATCTGCTGAAAAAAGTTCATCCAAATGAGGTGGAATTCTCGTCCGAACAAAAACAGATCTCCATGTGTCATAAAAGCGTTGGAATGACTTGCTCGATCTCTCTCTCTCCTTACGGAATTCTAAGGAGATGTTTTTGGAGGAGTTGGTTATGGTGTGATTGAAAATTTGGGAAGTTATGATTATTATTGTGATTATTATTTAAAAAAAAGAAAAAAACTAGAGTTCTCTCTAAAATTGAGAAGAGTTATGCGTGTTCAATCTATAAGTTTTGTTTGGTGTCGAGGAGTTTTTAAAGTGCTAGAAGTGGTATTAGGAAAGATTTTTGTGAGAAAAATAAATTCTGCATGATGCACATTTGGACGCCTTTGGAGGTCCACCGGAGTAGATGTGTAAAAAAACAGAGTTAGTGGCACTCGTTCGGTATCTTGTTTGGACAAGGTGTTTTTATAGAAGAGGTAGTAGCACTTGTTCGGACCCTGCTTGGATGAAATTTTGTTATAAGAGAGGCAGAGACATTCATTCGGACCCGTCCGGGCGAGCTGTTCAAATTTTGATTAATTGAAACATTTCTAAGAAGAAGGGGGAAACACCAATAGTTCGATAGTCTTACAACAATAAATAGTTAGGTTATAATGAGTTGCCATAACATAATGCAAAACGATTACGGGCTACGGACGTTGAACACACTGACAAGGAATTAAGCAAGACCTGAAAGGTACAAATTTTTTGACCGACACTTATTAAATGTTTTACATGTCATCTGACAACATGTATTGGTACATGTTTTTTTTTTTTTCTAAATATGTATTGGTACATGTTGATTTCATGTTTTTTTTTTTTTCTAAATATGTATTGGTACATGTTGATTTCATTGCGCTGTGGATTATAGTATGTTCATACATGTCAATGTATGTTGCACTAAAATTTACATGATTTAAATAAAAATGATTTTTGAAAAAAAAAGTAAAAAAAAAAAGAAGACCAAAATGACCCAAGCTGTAGAGTGAGGGTGAAACACTCACCAACCCAGTGGTGAAGTGAGAAAATACATTTAACAAATTCAAGGTTAAGCGGGATGATATGCTTAACATTTATATTTAAGGGTATAAAACTCGTCTTACAATTCAGATTTCAGCCATATTCACTTTTAATTCTAAAATTTTTAAAAATTCACATTTTATTTTTAAAAATTTAATTGTAACGAACGGTGAATGATCAAATAATGTTGAAAATTAAAACATTGGCACCGCTTACACCAAAAAGTTAAACTAATAAAAGTTAATTAATTTATTTAATTGATATTCTAATACAGCAGAAAGAATTACATTTTCAGAGATTATATATATAGTTAACAGCAAACTGCATTTTTTTTTTTTTAAGCTTACAATACGAAGTTAATTAGGGACCCCTTGGTGTTTAATGGCACCAGTGGCAGCAAAATCAGCCTCAGAGGAGACAGCGCCAGCAGAGAGTGTGGGGGCATCAGTACTGGAGCCAGCGCCGCGACCAGGCTTGGGCTGGAGATGGCCTTCGGTTCCGTAACCCTGGCGCTTGTAATCTTCCAGGTCCTTGTACTTCAAATAGGGGCTGTCCTCCATAGGAAGCCCTTCTAACTTTCCCTTCTCTCCACTTTCTGGCTTTCTCTCCTTCTCCGTCTGTTCCTGATTCTTCTCCATTATATCCTTGCTGTTACTTTCTTAGGAATTTTTGCTCTACGTTGTTTGGATTTGAGTTCTTCGTACATGATTTCTTATAATGACGACCTACTCTCGTGCTCTGTTGCGTAACCTCTCCACGTTTGACATACGTGTCAAAGTATCATGACTTAATCCCCACGTGGCATCTGCTGGGTAACATGCATGGATGAATGATCAAGATCGGCAAATTTGCCTCTACAATACAAAGCACGTGTCACAACGTAGAAAAAGTCGTCTGGATATCCAGCATAGGATTTGGATGATAGCTTCCTTTCCATCGTTATGGGCCTAAAGTAAAAAATAAAATAAAAGGAAAAATGTTTGTACCATCAAAGAGTTGTTAAAAATTAAAATATGCCGAAAGGAAAGACGTACATTTCTTGAACTTCTTCACAAATCACAATAAGTGATTGCTGATTTCCTCACCGCTCGCCACCCTCTAAAAGCAACCACATTCGGTTCAATTTTTTTTTTTTTCCTATTTCAATTAAAAAATTATATATTTCTATTTTATTCATTTTTCTAAGGCGGATATTTCTCACTCTATTTTAATTATTTTCTTTCGATATTTCATTTAGATATTCTTTATTTTTTCAAAGCACATAACTAATGTGCATGTGATCATATCAAAATTCAAAATTTATTTTTCGAAGTCGCATAGCAGTTCACCAATTTGTAGGATATAACTAACCGAATACAACTATATTTTTACCTAAATACATTTCTACTAATCAAAATAATCTTTTAGCTAGCGAGTGTGAATTTAGATCAAATCCTCTCAACCCACATTTTTGGCCCAAGGACTGTGGCTAGAGGCAGGCCCATCAGTGTCAGCCTCTTTATGGATTTCTTTTAGTCCGCATAGGAAAATTAATCCCAACAATTTAGTGAAACCAGTCATGGGAAAATTAATACTCTCTCCCAAAAAGCCCGTACAAAGGCCCAAATGCCAATTTTTTTTTTTTTTTTTAAAAAAGGAAAACCTGACCTGATTTCCCTTCTTTTTAAGATTATAAAGCATTTCAATCAAATTCTTATAGTGGATACAAGTGATCTAGCTAGAGCTCAACACAATTAGGGTAGTTTCCCTTAGGTGACTAACTGAGTATGGCCAACTTTGGTAGCAATGAAACAATGGTGTTGTAAGAGCCATGTGCAATGCTTATAATTGAAACTGTTCTAAGGGGATAGGGGGGGATCAGCACATTCCTACTAGCTTTACAAGAATAAATATCCTATTTAGCAATTTTTTAAGAATTTTTAGACATTCTTTGCTCAGTTTACCCTTAAATCAATCTTAATTAAAAATAAATAAAAATAAAAATTAAACATTTCACGTCAATTGAAAATACAGAATGAATGCTAATGATCATTTCTTAAAAAAGGGCATTCTCTGCTCAATTCACCCTTAAATCAATTTTTAAATAAATTAAATTAAAATTAAAATTAAACATTTCACGTCAATTGAAAGTACAGAATGAATGCTAATGATCATTTCTTAAGAAAGGGCCGTTGGATTATTGGGAGAAGCTGCATTACTGTTTGGCTCACAAAAGCAAAAAATTGATGATTACATCCACTCGCATGTAATAAGTAATATGTAATATGATTGCAGTATTATTTATATTAGAAGAAAATATCAATAACAGTTAAGAGAGACAGAATATTTTCGATATATATTGAATTTAATCTTAAACAATTAATTAACTCACTAGGCATGCATACATATTATCGAGAACGAACTGTACAACGACAAAGAAATCATCCCCATTCCAGAAGATTTCTTATGTTCTCTCTGAGACCAACATCAAACACTTAATCCAACTTCCAATCTTAAACAATAACATTAAAAGCTTCCTGAAACTTAATAAACATAAGCAATCAATCACACCCATCTTTGAGGGCATCACTAATTCAATCTTATTCTGTCTCTCTTCTACTCCTATCCACTCGAGCTTATAGCTATCGGACTCGCCACAATGTGCTTCCCGTCCGACCACTCCAGACGAGCAAAGCTACCCGTATCCGGCAACGAACCCGTGGCGGTGAATGTGACGGTGTAGGATTTCTTCTCGTTAGTCTCAGCGAAACTCAACGACTCTGGCACCACGATAATCTTAACCAAGGGGGTCACTGGCGATACAGACACTTTATAAGTCCCCGGTGCGCCCACATTTGTAAGGGTCCTCGTGTACTTAGCAACGCTAGGCCGACCAGTATCAAAAACCACAGAAAATGAAGGGTAATTAAGATCGGTCACACTGTATTTCTTACTAGTGTCGCACGTGAAATTTCTCCTGGCCAGGCTTCTGATTTGAATATCGGAGTAATTCAGCGCACAGAGGAAGTTTAAGTAGTCATCCGCGGTCAGATCGTAGACAAGCCCCGGATTTAGCGCCGCTACTGGGTCCGCGTGTCCAGCGCCGTAGTCGAACGGGGTGGCTGGCTTTCCGTTGGAAGCATCTAGTAATTTCTCGCCGTTCTTGTACACTGTGTATGCTGTAGTCATAAGGGCCGACCGAATGGCCGCGGGGGTCCAGTCCGGATGAGCCGCTTTGATAAGCGCGGCGAGCCCACTCACGTGTGGGCAAGACATCGACGTTCCCGAAATAATGTTGAAGGCCACGCGCCGGGAGTCCGTGCTTAATCCGGTGGGGCCCTCATTCCCCGTCCATCCCGCTAGTATGTTGACACCTGGCGCGATGATGTCCGGCTTCAGTATCTCCGGGGTGACGGAGTTTGGCCCCCTCGAGCTAAACGCCGCTACAACGGGAGAAGGCTGGATCCCGACCTTAGTCCCTTCGAACAGAATCGTGGCCGTCGGATTTTTATCCGAAAGCAAGTAACTCTTTATGGCGTCACCGCTTTTCTCACCCACCGCCGTGGCAGGCAAAAGATGAGCATCGGCCACCAGCTCTTCGCCGTTTGCATCGGTGTTGGCCAAAACCATGCCAATACCACCGGCTGCTTTCACCTCAGCTCCTTTCTGAACCCTGGCGTTCTGGCCTCGGTCACACAACACGATCTTGCCTGCGACTTTCTCGGGCGTCAAGGAACCCAACATGCACAAGTTCCCACCGTTGGTATTGCTCGCGTTACCGGCGTAAATAAACGGCGTTAACGTTCCGGGCAAAGGGTTTCCACGGTAGAGTGAAACGCCGGAGTAGTTTTTGCCGTTGCCGAGGCTGATGTAAGCCGGAAAATCGCGATCTAGTGTGCCCGCACCTACGGTTGTGATCCACGGTGCGAGGTTGGTTAGACTATTCGAGTTGGGGCCCGCGTTTCCGGCCGAGCAAGAGACTAGGATTCCCTTCTCCATCGCCGCAAAAGCTCCGATAGCGACGTTGTCTTTGTAATAGTCGGACATTCCGCCGCCGAGGGACATGGAGAGGACGTTGACGTTATCGTCGATGGCCTTGTCCATGGCCGCTATAATATCGGAGCTAAAACAGCCTCCGATCCAGCAAACCTTGTAGACAGCGACTCTCGCCCTCGTGGCCATCCCACGCGCTGTTCCTGGCGCGTAGCCAAATAGGCTGGCGTCTTCGACAGTCGAGCCAGCTGCGGTGGTTGAAGTGTGAGTGCCGTGGCCGTCGTCGTCTCTGGGAGATCTCGACTCTTTGCTTGTATCAATTGGACCTATTGCGGCCTCGTAGCCTTTCGAGAAGAACCTGGCGCCGATTAATTTGCGATTGCAGCTGGAGGAAGTGAAATTGGTACCCGTTTCGCACGCGCCTTTCCAGTTACTGGGTACGGGTCCGAGCCCGGTATCGTCGAAGCTCTTGCTCTCGGGCCAAACACCGGTGTCTAAGACTCCGATAACGATCTCACCCGCTGAGTTGTCCTCGGGGAACAAATCGGAGCTTTTGTCGAGCCCAAGGAACAGAGGGGTACGAGTCGTGTGTAGCTCGTATATATGTTCAGGCGACACGGAGAGAACTCCGGATTCGTTTTCCAGCAACCGGGCTTCCTCGGTCGTCAATCTCGTGGAGAAGCCGTGGATGGCATTGTCGTAGGTGTATAACATTTCGGCCGAGTCGGATACCGATTTGAGAGACGAGTCGTACCAGTGCGAGTGGTGCTCGAAACTCGCCGGCATTTCGGATTTGGCCATGTGGACAATGTAAGTCGATCTCTGTTGATCGGACTTCTCGATCGCTGCCGTGGCCACGTGGCAGAGCCCCAGGAGCACTACAAGCATGAGAGACTTAAACGTCTTCATCTTCCTTAGCTACTTTCTTCAATCCCTGAGACACAGAGACACCAGGGAAGAGAGAGAAGCGTTTGCAACTCTTTCGTTTTTATTTAACAAGTGTGAACAGCAACGAGGGTGCACGAAATCATGCATGAGAGAGAGAGAGATTCTAGCGTAGAGACGGTGGTTGCTTGTCTGGTTCTTTGAATGATTACGTTAGGACAAAAGGATAAAAGAGGGGAAACAAACAGCTTTCATCACGTGTGGCCTGGCTTTTTTCCATCTCAGTGCAGAACCCGGTGTGCCATTTTTTTCCTAACTTTAATTTTCAGACAAAAGAACACCGGCCACTAGGCTTTTATAAGAGGTAAGTACACATGACCAAAGGTTAAAGTATCATCAACCTCTATGTATACCCTAGACCTCATCGTGCGATTTTACACTTTAGTCCCCATAGTTCCATGGGATCCTTGGGGCCTGCCCAAGTTTTCTCCGCATTTTGAGTACCGTAATAAAAAGCTAAAAGGGTATGTTTGGCAAATATTGGGTTGAGTGGAATTTTTTTTTTTAATTTTAATATAATATAAAATAAAAAGAATGTCATAAATTTTTTTTTTTTATGAAAAAAGTGAAAAAAAATTATGTTTTAGTGAATTTTTTATTTAAATAATAGTATAAAGTATATAATGTAATATAAAAAATGAAAAATATTATTAAAAAGTGTTTGGTAGAATATAAAAAGTTAAAATATTTTGATATAATATTTTTTAAAATTTTGAAAAACCCAAATCTTAAACCTTTTGTCAAACGGGTCCAAAATGACTAGCAAGACGGTGGAGGTCTTCTACTTTTGAGTACAGTGGTTAATTAATTATTATTATTTTTTTAAGAAATGCTATGAATACTAAATTATTTATAAAAGTGATTAATATCAAAATAATATAGGTTATGTTTGGTATGCGTAATGGCTATTATTTGAAATATTTTTTTATTAATTAAGATGAACAGTTATTCTCTCAATTAAATGAATAATTATTTATTCATGGCTATCGAGATGATCATTTTAAGGTTAATTTATTCAACTTTTTCTATTATTAATAAAGATTACTTTAAAGAATAGTTATTTCGCATATTAAATATGTTCGTAAAGTTTATTTATTAGTATTCATAGCATTTATTTTGATTAATTTTTTTAAAAAAATTCAATAAATTAGCTACACATTATTATAGTATCTATGTCTTAATAAAATTTTAATACACCTAAAATGACTAGCGGGATGGAGGTCTACACATTTGAGTGCCGCGAGTTCATTAATTTTTATTTTATTTTTTAAAAAGAAGAAGCTAAAATGACTTGTGAAATATGAGGATCAGCTCAATCACCACTAACCCACTACATCCGATAAAGGTAAGAGAATTTTTTGGAAATCTAAGCAAAAGGTTTTGTGATCTTGTCATTATTTAATTTTAGAATGACAACCGATTTAGACATTTAATCAATTTTTTGTTGGCTTGCGCTGACAAACTCTTATGCCTAATTATCTTCTTTATTTGTAGGTGCTGATTTACCAACTATCAGAAACTGTTCCAACATATTATATACAAATTAATAATCTAAAATTTAATGATAATTTTTATTATTACATTAATAAATAAACATTAAAAAATACAGCAACATTCCCTTCAATGTACTCTCGAAAAAAATAAGGTGGTTTTAGTCTTTGGAACAGGAAATGGGTTTATTGATTTTCTTTTTCTTTTGCCGTAAATTGTAATTAACCTGGTAACTCTTTTTCACATACTACAGACACCTCTCTTTGTTCTGAACTTCTGACACCTCTGAATGTCAAAAAAAATATTTATTCGGACTTGTTTGTCAAACAACTTTTCTCTCTCTTTCTTTTAAAAAAAAAATGAAAATTTTTTTAAAAATTAATTTTATTTTTAATGTTCTATTAATCACTTTTTTTTATGTCAAATTAATAATTTTTTTTATTATTATTCAAATAAAAATTTTATTAAAAAATATTTTTTTTTCTTACAAAAATTTACAACATTATTTATATTTTATATCACATAAATAATTTCTTATTCTTATTTAAAACTCAAAAATCTTAAAATAGTGCTGAGTTTCAAAGAATAATTTAATTTTACGCGTTTTTGGTTCACGGGTATCTGTCTTTTGTGATTAAAATTCTATCCTGGTTGGTGAGCGAGTGATTTCTTGGTTGGGGGGTTCTACCCACCAATTAACCACCCTCTCTTCACCTCCCCAAATAGTGGCTGAAAAAATTTCACGGGTTTTATTCGCTAAAACTAAGAGGGAAGCTCCATTACGGAGTACCAAAATCATGCGTCCGTCGGGCAGTGAATCACGGGGACTCTTTGGACGGCGTGATTGGAGGATTGTTAATGCCAATATAGAGCACGAGAGTTGATTAATTTTCCGCGACATTACTCTCTATTTGTGTACCGTGTGAACAGTTGACCTTCAAGAACTCGCTGCACGTTAGCTCTCATTAAGTGTCTAAACTATTAGCAGTAGATTTTTTTAAAAAAATTTTAAAGAAAGAAATTAAATTGTTTTTTACTTTTATATTTAAATAAACTCTACAGCAATTTTTTTTATTATTAAAATTAAATGTTAAAAAAAAAAGTCAATTAAAAATTATTTAAAATAAATACTAGAGAAAAGATAGACGAAAGAAAAAGTCTTTTATTTTAAAATAATGTTAAGATAACCACTTTTGGTTTTTAGATAAAGAAAATTAAAAATAATTTCTTTAATGCTTCTATAGTTTAAAGAACACTTACAAAAGTTGCTGCAAATTTTTTTTTTAACAATTTTCTCTATGCTAAAAATAGATAAAATTTAAAAAAAGTTATTATTAATACTCTAATAATATTTATTTTTTCCTCATGAAGGTAATAAGTTATAAAGAACCAATCTGCAAGTCACAATCTTTCATCTCATACGATTTGGGACTCTACATACTTACTATTGAACTATGGGTGCGTTTGTTAAACTTGTTGGCACCCATACTTATTCTTGAAATTTTTCCACTGCTACATCATGTAGACCAGTACCAAACGGTCAGGCTTTAGAAACTTAACAAAAATTATTTATTCAAATAATTCAGTATTGTTTTCAAGTGCACAGCATTATTGAAAGATAAATTATGTGCACAATATTTTAAACTTTGCCGAGAAGTACTCTTTACTTGAATTCACAGTACACAAATTACGAGAATGTGTAATAAACTCTTAAAGGAGTTAACAAACGCTGCCTATGGCTAATAGCTACTACCAAGTGCTAGGAGCGGCTTACGCCCTAAGCAATTAAGGTGGCAGGTCCCACAATAACAATTAATTATAAATGCTTAATTGCTTAGGGTTGCAGCCCAGTATTCCGGTGTACTCTTTAAATTTTTTTAAAAATTTTATTTTAATTGATTTAGTTAACTATTTTTTTTTAACCATTAAATATTAAAACCTTAAATAATTTTTTTACTTAACTTTTTAAATTAATATTATATTTTATGATAAACTGACTTCAGACTCTTTACATAAAAATCTTATTTGATTTAAAAAGAAAAGAGAAAAGTACACGGAGAAAAAAAAAAATTAAAAAAAAGCTTTAACATTCACTTTGTTGCTCTCTTGGATTTAAAGAGAGTTTTATTGACCAAAATTATTTTAAATTGTAACATTTGATAAAAAGTTGTTAAAATGATATTCTTTTTATTTTGTTAAAAAAATTTATTAAAAATTAATTTAAAAGTTTATTGTGGTCCTCAATTAAGCATTTTACGAAATAAGGAAGCTCCTAATAAATAGTATTAAACATCCATTAAAAAATAAAAATCTCCTAAAATAACAAATTTTTATTTAATTCATAAAAAGTAGCATTAATTGCCTTTAAAGTCAAACTTTAATATAATTAAATGTCTTTGGTACTTAGTGGAAAGATAAACAATATTTTATAGTTGTAATTTCAATAAATCTATATTATAGAATTAATATTTAAATATTATTAAAAAAAAAAAAACCTTACTTAACTTTATCAATTTAGGCCTTAAAATTTAGAGGAATGCTATTTAATGAGATGACATGTGGGTGAAATTAGTTTTTACTTTTGTAAGTGATGATATAAGGATTGATTTTTATTGTCAAATATTATCAAGTTGTATAATAATTTAGTAAAAGTATCTCCAGCAATGTTATGCATTCTAGCTAATAAAAAAACATCATTTTCTTTTTGTTACCTCCTACTAATTCAATGCAAATTCTAACATATTTTATATTTCATTCTTTATATTCTTTAAATATTATTTTTCAGTATTTTTTTTTTTGTTTTCTTAAATCGCCTCAGAAGAAAGGAAAACTATTGTAACAAAAGGAGAGAGATGAGAGAGAGAGAGAAAAATGATTGAAAACAATACATAAAAAATAGTACTTGCCTAAAAATAGCTAATTAGAAAGCAAAATATGTATTTTAAATAGAAAATAAAGACAAGCCGATAAACGTAATATATATATTTTTTCATATCAGCTAAATATACACCATATAAATAGAGGTATTATACGATAAATGTTTTAAATAACATTACGCTAAAAATTTATAAAAAATTAAAAATTAAAATAATAATGGAGTAGGCCCTGGCAAGCTACAGTGTCTACCACCATGTGGTCGCATCTCACTTGGTTTGCGTCACAAAAAAAAAATTGTCTTTCCCATGTGAGCATGCTACGTAGATTAGACGGTCTGGCGCCGTTTATGATTGTAATATCATAATAGTTGAAGGTTGTTCTGATCTTGTCAATACTGTGTATGCGTTACTCGAAAAGTATTCTCAGGATCTATTTTTAATAGGATAGAACGACGACATTTTGTCATATTCCTTATAAAAGCGTGATTTTTTTAGCATTCTTGGTTTCTTATAAAATTAAAATCCTCAGAGAGTCCCCAGAAAATCGGTATGTTGTTTCAGGAAACTATGGTGAAGTTACTGAATGATCCAAAGTAGATGACATTGGACTGTAGTAAAAGATGAAGGTCTACGACTAGACCATTCAAAGAACATTTTGTGTAAATCAGGGGACAACTAGATGGGGTCCATGTGAGTCCCTTGCCTGGCTGACCAGATTACAATGATATGAGGTTTACAACACAGACATAATTGATTAAAAAATAAATAAAAGGAGAATTATAATATAGTAACCATGATGAATTGTGGTCAAACAAGCTTTCAATTAAATTTCTGACTTGTCCCCGTTAGGTTGGACAAAAGATCCATGGTACTATGCTAGCCGGTACTGGTTCCAACCCGGCCTGCTACATGTGCTTATTATTATTGGTGTCTTCCATTTCTTGCCAACTTCCTACCAGCTTCTACCGTGGCACAATGTAGTAGAATTGCGAACAAGATTTTGTCAGTTATGCGATAATATTGTTGGAGCAATTTTTCCGATGGATAGGCCGGCGATGGGTTGCCAGCAAAATGAAAAAAAGAGTCACAAAAAAAATTGTCGTTTTAGTTGACAAGAGGAGAATGAAGCGTATCTTATCATGGGCGTGAGAAAGGAGAGAGAATCTGGATCTCGGGGTGTATGCCCCTTTTGATAAGAGACTTTATCAAGGTACAATTATTTTTCATAGAATGAGTGTTATTATCATGTAGTGGGCTTGTGCATTTATCTTCAAGGTAATAAAGAGCTTGAGTGGGTTCACATATAATTTTTACGAAAATGTTACAGCAAATGTTATAGTATATATTTGTATTTTTTTTTTATAATTTTTTTTAAAAAAATTATTATTAAATCTGTGAGTCTTATGTATGGACCCACATAAAATCTATAGATCTAATATTAATTTAAAAAAAAAAATAAAAGAAAAAGAAAGAATGATATAAAATATATATATATCATTTCTTTAATTTTTATCCCCAACAAATATCATATTAAATACCTTCATAATTGATTTGCTTTTGTTTAAAAGACTATCAGGAGACTATTTTTTTTTTTTTTTTAGGAGAACTATAAGAAGCTAGTGAGAAGTACTAACTTGTAAGAACAAGTCTGCGTGCACCGCGAATTATTTGCATCTCTCTAATTAAGATATTTCAAAGTACTTGAGATAAATTGTGGGTTTTGTTTCTTAATTTGGGTAGAAAGGTCCTTATCATTCATTAATTCAGCTCTACTCTCTTTTCGTTGTCTCTAGAACAAACCAATTTGCTCGTCGTTCTCTAAAAGCTTGCTTATGCGTAATCCATATTGTCTGTATTCTGAAGTTTGCTTTCTTGCGGAGAT
Source organism: Betula pendula (assembly GCA_900184695.1). NCBI lineage: Eukaryota > Viridiplantae > Streptophyta > Magnoliopsida > Fagales > Betulaceae > Betula > Betula pendula. The sequence continues at coordinate 880,792 of FXXK01000016.1, forward strand.
GGATCTCCTCCTCCGTTAAGGCAGACAAATCACTGCAAGTTGGCAACAGAAAGTTGGGATAGGAACGGATTTGGCTTTAGTCCTCTAAAAAATTGCCGGAGATTTTTTGTATTTTTTTATACGGTTCAGATTTAGTTTTAAATTTTTCATAAGAAAAATAAATAAATAAATCTAGACCATTAAAAAATTTCAAAAAATTCCTTACAATTTTTTTTTATTCCACCTAAACTAAGTTGGATAGGAACTACCGATTGATAGAGACAGCCATATTTTAGCTCTTTAGTGGTTACTTTTTTCTGTTGTAAAGGGCAAATAACTTCCCTAATAAGGGATAGTTACAAAAAATTAATCATCCAAAAAATCAAAGATAATTACAACAAATTATTATATTTTGAAAAGAAATTTATCCTTTTATGTTTTTCATTCTAATTAATGATACTTTCCATCACATGATGTACATATGTTGCTTTTTCTTTTCTTTCTTTTTTTCTTCTAGATTTACATATGTTGCTTAAAACAAGAAATTGAGCCTTTAATTGGCATTCAAATGGAGCTTAAGCTTCATAGAGGAGATAGGACAACAACTTTATTTTTAAATTAGAGATAAAGCAACTCTACTATTTCGATCGTTTCTAGAGTGAAATTTTTTATATTTCATGATATTTGCACACCACGTGAAAGATTTTCGTGGGGATTGATAACTTTTTTTATGAGGTATTTTTTATGTTTTGGATGAAAATATATTTTGATGTGATATAAAAGTGAAATAAGTTTATAATTTTTTTTTTGTAAGGCTTGTTTGTTAGTCTCTTCTCCCTTTTTTTTTCTCCTTCAAAATAAACACTATTTTTAATATTCTATCAATAAGTTTTTGACATTTTTTTTTTTACTTTTTATATTATATCACTAAATTTTTATTACTATTCAAATAAAAAACTCATTAAAAACAAAAATCTTTCACTTTTTCATACAAAAAATTCACAACATTCTTTCTACTTTATATTTCATTAATAACTTTTTATTATTAGAGCATTCACAACAGTTTTCTTGTCATTTTCCCTAAACTTAGGAAATTAAATTATTTTTTGTTTCTTTATATAAATACACTCCACAATAGTTTTTCTTAATAATTCTTTATACCAATTAAATATTATTTTTTTACTTCTTCTTTATTTTTTATTATTTCTTTTTTAGTAGCTTGATTTATTGGGAGGTGTGAGATGAGAGAGAGTATTGAATTTCTTTATTATAATAAGCATTGAGTTTGCTACAATGGCACTCAATGCATTGGGTTCCACGGTAATAAACCTAAGCTTTAAAGAACTGGTTAGGAAGTTGCTGTGGGCTACTTTTTATGATTTTTTTTTGAAAATTTTCCTGTATTTTAAGAAGGAAATGAGTTATAAATGATCTGCTATAAATAATCTTACTATTCCAAAACAAAAACATCCCTAAATATTTAGGGCTTGTTTGTTAACTACTTATTTTTCTCATCTCTCTTCTTTTTTTTTTTTTTTTTTTTTCTACTCAAAATCATTCAACTTTTAATATTCTATCAATCTATTTTTTAACAAATTTTTTTTTTTTATATATTTTATATCACATAACTTACTTTTTATTACTATTCAAATAAAAAATTCACTAAAGAACAAAAAATTTTCACTTTTTTTATACAAAAAATTCACAATATTCTTTCAACTTTATATTACATCAATCACTTCTTATAACTATTCAAAAAGAAAATTATTTTTAAACATTTAACGAACACACCCCTTAACAAACACACCCGTAAAAAAAAGTTATTTGTTAATGTTTGTAATTTTTTAGTAGAAAGGAAAAAGCAAAACTTGAGGGGCAAGGACAAAACCCTTTTTCAATCAGAAAAATGCTAGCATTTTTAATTGTCTATATCTTAGCATTTTTGTCTACATGGCACAATCACATCCACTTCTTTTTTAAAAATTAAAAACAAAAGAACAAAAAAAATAATGAAGATGGACAATTAAAAATGTTGAATAACATCTATCTTTTAATTAAAAGGTTTAGTGACATTTTTCAAACATTGTCAAAGTACATTATCTATAATCATAAGGAGATAATGTATAATTAATATTTTTTAATTTCTCCAATCTTTTTGCGTGGGGACGAGGGATTGGGTGTTTGACAAAGGAAGCCTTTTATTTTGACAAGTATAAAAGCAATTTCAATATTACAGTACCTTTTACACTCACGTAAGGGTTTTTTAAGTAATTTCAATTACTCGTGTCAAGGGATCTATGCTTTTATTTTGTAAGACAATGCTACAATGATGTAGTGGTAAATGGTCAGAGATGAATGAATTTAAATAGGCATTTGTATAGCTGGCGGGTGGTCTGGGGCATTTAAGTAGTTGAAGACAGCAGTTTAACTTGGGGTTTTTTTTTTTTTTGGTCTAAGGTTGGCCCTGGGCAAGACAACTTTTGTATGTATGGTGCATAGAAAAAATTTGGGCGGGATGAGGGGATCATTTGTTCACTCTTGAACTCCCTCCAGGCACCTTCTGTCACATGCAAGAAGGGGCCCCCTTAGAAGAAAAAAATAAAGAAAAGGTGCCCGTGGTTTCTAATCTCCTCTTTTCCAAAGGACATGCAGCAGGTTGAAGCCTACACTCTAGTTCAACAACTACGAAGGGGGCTTATCTTTTTAGGGCAGTACTGAACTGAAGGTAGCGTAAGATTACTTGTTTATTTGCTTCACATCTTAGTTTTACAAGTTTTTTCTTCCAACAGAAACTTCAACCGCACTTCACAAGTAATCACAACTGTCTTACCGTTGAATTTTGTGTGTAATTTGGGACCCTACATTACCCAATCATTAAAGCAATTTCTTCCTTGAAATCGACAGGTAGTTCAACTCGGTTCTATGATCAATTTATTTCATAGTCTATATTATTGCTGATCAAGTTATTGACATATCGGGTCCTTGAGCACTTTTTGCCTTTTTGGGCCATTTCGACGAATTTTCTAGTGTTGGCAAGAGCAGAAATAAAATTTTTTTATTGGAAAGCCAAAGTATAAATAAAGGGTTAGTTTAACATAAGTCAAAGTCTAGTTTTTAAGATATATATATAGGGTTTCTCCTCCTTCTTAAGTCCTCTAGTAGGCTATTCTCTCCCTACACAAGTTTTATGAAACAAGACTTAGAAGCATATTGGGGTTGTCGGTTTGATGTTTAAGCCAATAAAATTAAAGAAAAAATGTCTCCTACTAAATATAAAGTCCTTAGAGTATTTTTAGTGAGTTTTTTAAAGTTTTTCTACATTTAACTCTAAAAATTTATTTTTAAAGATTTAGAGAGCTACTTTTTCAAACTACTAAATAATAAACTCTCAAATGTTTATATATTTTAAATAAATATTATTTTTTATTGATAACATTAATTATCATGAGAGAAAAACAAAGTAGAGGGAAACAAGTTTGTGAGGCCAAAACTGAAAAATAATATTAAAAAAAGTTTGATATTTGGATTTGGCTCTTTAGATTTAAAGATGAAATCTGATAAATATTATATTTAACTTTAGATAAAAAACTTGTTAAATAGGAATTTTTGGGTGTTTGATTAACAATTTAGAAAATATTATATTTAAAGAACTCACTAAAAATGCTCTTAGTGTTTGTGCAACAATTATCGTGTTGGTTATGAGAGTTTATATTCTTTTGGGGTTTGTTATAATATTTTCTAGAGGTCCTTCTAAAGGTCTTTTTAGAATTTTTTTTGATTTTTTTTAATCAAATTGGAGCCCACCTTTCATTGAGAGATGGCCTCCAATCAATGAAAGGTGGACCACAATTTGATTAAAAAAAAAAAAATCTTAAAAAAACCCCTAAAAAAACCTTTAAAATGTGCACAAACATTTCTCTATTCGTTTTTATATTTCTGCTTACTTGTTCGAATGGACTAGCGTCCATGTATTCTTCCACTACGTAGCGTCTTGTCACTGGATTGCTTGCCTACTCGAGTGAGGTGGTATCCCTACTCCTAACTTTCATGCCGATCGTCAACGGTTAACTAGCATTAAATGTTTGGTTGTCTTCTTTGATTAGGGAGGTGAGAGAGATAATTCTATGTTTTAAACAACCCAAACATATTAAAAGATACTTGGCATTTATTAAAGTGGGTTGAAATTTTTTTTTTCAAACTAGTTTGGAATAAATTTATGTCCATTTATTTTAATCATTGGTTTGAAATAATAATTTGAATACCAATGAACGCTTTTGAGTTCTTCCAAATTTATGGACATCAAGTAAAAACCGCACAACTGTTGTGTACAAAACTGACCATTGTAAGTGCTTTGCTTCAGATCAAGACATGTAGTAGCAGAACGTAGAGGAGATCCCTATTGACTTGAATCCAGGCGGGTCCCCAGCAATGCCTTGAATCTGTAGGTTCCCACTTCCCAGGACCCCAGCAACATCGACGGGAGATTCCGATCCAAGGATGCAAGCCGTTTAGTTAAAATAACGAATTGAATAGTTACGTCAATAATAATAATAATAATAATAATAATAATAAAAAAGTGGTTAGACCATGAAGATTCAGAAGTAGTCAATCACTCTCTTACAAGTTAAAACGGTGATTGTTCATCTCTTAAGGATTGCCTTTCATTTTGAATAGGTTGTTCAACCATCATTTTACCTTTCTATTTTTTAAGACTAATATGACTCAATTTAGGCCGTTTCCTAAAATGAACAACCTTCACGGGCTACATCTTTGGAATGATAGGATCTTCAATGCCTAATCCACATGCACAATTCCCTATCATGCATGATGCAACACACCTTTCAAATTTCATGCACTCTACAATAACAATACCAATCTCGAATTGAGATATGGTGCAATATATTTTATTTGGATCATTCATTTCAAATAAATGATCAAGTAAATTAAAAAAGAAAAAGTTAATTGATAAGAAGACCAAACCAACTCTTATAATCAAATAAATTAGTTTGGCTCCGTCCAAACAAAAAATTGAGGTGGTCGAACTATTTTATTAGTAAAATGAATTGATTTGGCCATCTTTAAGGGCAACTATTTAAAAAAAAAAGAGTACTTGTTGTCATAATTTGGGCCGTCCATTTAAAATGAACCGTTCAAATAAAATGTATTGCAACCCGTTACCCCTGCATGCAGGATGTCAATCCACCGATCACAACCCAATTCCTCCGCCCTCTATCCTAAGTATCGTTCACTGTTTGTCGCCACGTCAGACTCCGACCTCCCGATTGCATAATTTCCAAATAATCCAAAAGAAAGAAAGAAAGAAAGAACATGGCTTCTCTCGCCGGACACTATCTTAGCCGGCGAATTTCTCAAATCTCAGCGCAACTAAATCACAGCAACACTAAGCGCTTGTTTCCGAGTCGTGGAACTCGGTGGTTCAGCAGCGGCACTGAGTCGTCTCGGACCGAGTTCCCGGGTGAGAACGCGTACGATCTCTTAGGAGTTTCGGAGATCAGCTCGTTCGCCGAAATCAAAGCTTCTTTTCGCAAATTGGCTAAAGAAACTCACCCGGACCTTGCCGAGTCGAAGAACGATTCGGCTGCTTCTCAGCGGTTCGTGCAAATCCTTGCGGCCTATGAGGTGCTGTGCTCTCAGCGCTAGTAGTCTAATCTGGTTATCTATCATAAATGTATTGTTGAATGTGTTTGTTTTTCGATTTTTTCTGTGATTTATAGCTGAATTTGAGTTTCTAGAGTAGATCGAATCATCGAATTGTTTTGGCTTCGTTGTATATTGATTTGGAAATTGAATTTTTAATGAATACTGATTATAGGTACGAAGTGCTTTTTTAGTGATTAGGCTGGCCTTGTAAGGAGCTTAAATCCAATCTTTTGACATGATGAAAGGGAATGAATTGGAAGGGCTTAGTTGAATATCTGATCATCTGTCCTCTATTGGCTTGTAGTATCTGAGTATAATAGTAAATTGAAAGTTGTGCTTGTTTCTTGCTTCAAAGAACTGATATAGTTGGATGAGTTTCTATCTGGAAGTGTTATATATGCTGGAATGTGCATTTATAGTGGGTAATGGTAATGTTCAGTTTTTGTCGTATGCTTTGACATTCCAGGGTATTCTGACTTCACAGAATAATCAAATAATGGATTGCAGATTCTTTCAGATTCTGAGAAGAGGGCCCATTATGACAGGTATCTGTTAAGGCAGAGAAGGCTTTTGCAGAAACATTCGGGACAAGGAACAAGGTTATCAACATATAGATCCCATATAACAGCATTTAAGCAGATGGAAGTTGTTGAATGGTTAAAGTGGTATAGATATGCGATAAATGATATAGTGTCAGAGAAGAAGGTGGTTGTTGGAACAGGCTATTTTGATGTGCTTGAAAGGGATTTTTACTCAGCCATACACGCAGCGTTTTATGGCCCAATAATTGAGTCAATGGATCTTCTTCCTGACCGCTTTGAAGCTGAGGAGAGGTCTGTCTATGAAACTCCTGAGGTTTTGCACTTGGTTTCAGGGCGTGATCTTTTTGGGATGGTCTGCTTGGTCAATAGGATTCCTGAAATATCTTTTGCGAGCAACGAAAAATTAACTTCATTTGCATCTATAGATTCAGGCATCTGTCCAACCTTTCAGAATATGGGCATCCACATGAGGTCTGAAAGTGTCGATGATTTTGGAACTCCTTTGATGCAATCTCGGAATGTTACTGAGAACACTTCAGATGCATATAAAGATCTGGAGTTGCATGTATCTAGAAGGGTAGTTGCTGTGGCCATTAGAGTGCCTCCTAAAAGCCATTGTGACGATATACAGAATGAAGAGGCTCAAGATCAGATACATGTATTTCTTAGCTCACATGAAGATCCATCCATGCATATTAGCGATGAGTTCTCCACAGATCAGTTTTCTGGTGGTGCAGTCGGATCAAAGATTCCATTGGGAACTATAATTGGACTGGGGACTAGCCCAGAAGAAGGGTCTTGCTTTGTCTATGATAGCAATGGTACAAAAACCCATGTGATTATGAAGCACAGAACATTGCTGGTTTGTAAAACTGGTTCCTTCAGTTATTATATTTTTAACTTTTCATCCTTGCCAAGTTTTAGTCTTTTATTTGATATTATTGCAATTCTCTCTTGTTGTGGTTTCATATTCAATCAGAGCAAAGGCAGATTGTAGTCTCTGCATGATAGTGGTTTCTTGCAAATGCTGCATAATACATATCGTAAATCATTTCCAGCTGATTGAAAATGATTAGATCTACAACTGAATTGGTATTGTTGACAATGAGAACTATCTCTTTGTTTCCTTTTAACCTCTGCTGGAGAAGTGCTAGGGTGTCTAATGACCTTGCACACTTTCTATACTGATGTAATATCGCTGAAGGTACTAATTTTGATATAGTTGCTTCTTGCATCTACGGATGCATATCATTGCAGGATGCACATTCTTTTGATTGGCTAAATTGCATGATGCATCCTGCCAAGAACCATTTGCAAACAGTTGAAAAGATTACTGGAACAAAAGCTTTTTGTTGTGGCAGGCATGATTTGATAAACTTTTTGTTCCTATATAGCTTTTGATTGAAGAAAATGCTATGACATTTGAGGACCATGCATAACATCCTTTGTATTACTCTTGTTTGTACATACTTTTCCAGCACTGGTGTTGATTTGAGTGCCTCTTTTCTTTTTAGCGGGCTTCGTTTATGCCAGGAAAATCTTTTCACATTGGTGTACATCTTATCCACCACATTTGCCTGACTGATGTGTAGTTGTCCCTCGTAATAGGGCCACCTCCTGGCCTCTTGCGTAAGTTCCCATATACATTAAGATAATTCATGCGTTAAGAACTTTTTGGAGCTATATTTGGAGTCAACCATAGGTGATTGCCCCACCTGATATCCATGTCTGTTTGTAATCTTGTATGATTGTAATTCTACAGTGCCAGATGAGCTCTATTTTGGATTAATTGGTGCAATATACAGCCTGCATTTGTAATATTTGATTTATTCCTGCATATCTTTTTTAGGTGAAGCACATGCACTGGTATCCCGTGCAAGAAGAAGTTTCTGTTTGTGAGTGTAGATGCAGTAGAGCCCGTTTACCCCCGAGCAAGTAAGCTATGAGCCTATGACAGCTATGGAATTTCTTAAATCCTAGTAATGGACGAGTTATGACTATTTTCACTATTCAAACCAATTTGTCTCTCACCCCAAATATTGAAGCCAGCAAGACGAAATTTGCTTTGCTCCCAATCCCTTTATGTTTTTATGGCTGTGAGCTTTTGTTCTATTTGGTTTCACTGATAATCTTTAATATTTGCTTGTAAATAAGTTTCGGTTGCCTGTCATTGGGTTCAGTCCGCAGTCAAAGAGCATCATGTGATTTTGGCCATGTATTGTTGTCCTTTGTTCTTTATTATGTGCTCATTTTTTTAAGGTTTGATGTCACCAGCCAAAAACTTAGTGAGATTCCTATGTTACTTATTATTTGTTCATTTTCTTAAGGTTTGATGTCACCGGCTGAAAACTTAGTGAGATTTTTAGACTAGATATGTTTCTCCAGATTTTGTCGAAACCCAGAAGCATTAGTGCTTCTGTTGTTAGCATTTAATTGGTTCTTTTTGTTTCTATGAGCTTTGGGAATGGTGTTATTATTAGTTATCTGTTGAAAATAACTGAGTTTATTGGCCAATATGGTGAATTTGATTTGGCCTGTGTTTCTTTTTTTGGCTGTGTTTTATTAGCAGCCACTTTGGATAAATAGTTAAATACCCACCAAGGTTAGTTGAGTAATGCCTTCCTGAAATGGTCTAAAGCTTCCTTCTTCTGCGTGCATAAGACATTGAAGATGATACCCAAAGGAATACGAACTACTAATTGTTCTCAAGTTAAGGTTGATATCTGTATGCAATCAACAAAATCAATATTTGTACATGTCATGTGTTACTTTGTCTCTTGCACGTACCATATGAAATCTCTTCATAGAAATCTTACGTAGTACTCCTTGATCTTCTGAACCTACTTACTTCAACAGATTTTGGCTGTTTGAGCCTCGATGTGGCATGCATGACATTGGTGGTTGGTATGTTGAAACATTTGGCAGAGATAAGAAAGGTCGGACTGTCCCATCACAAAGGTATTGGGATGGCTTTGATGCAAGTGAAGACTTTGACAAGTAAGTTCATAACATGTAGCCTTAGCAACTGCTTGAGCTGTTTCCGTTTGTTGTGTGATTGACCACTAAATATTCTAGGACGTATATTTTACTTCTAAACTTGTTTGGAATCAACTTCGACTTTGATAGAATAATAGCCAAATGTATAGAATGAGTAAATTTTAGTGTTAAAGAATATGGCAAGTTGGGACATGCCTTGAGAAATGAAATTGAAATTGAATCTTATTTTTCTTCAGATATTCTTCAAATTTCAGTTTTTTTTCTTTGTTTCTTTTAATAAAAGGTGCCCGCCTTTGTTACAAGCCGGTTTTTAGACTTGAAACCTATTTAATTTATGTTGATCTAAAAATAATAAGGTTATCCCCATCCTAGGTACTATAAAGCATAATTAAAGTTCATCCGATTAGTCAAAAGAAAAAAAGAAATGAAGGTTATTTTTATGTTACCCTACCCTACCCAACTTTCATAATTGATAACTATAGAATTTGGGATTTCTTTGGCAGAGAATAATTAATAATGAAGAATATAGGATATAATGAATTAGAATAAAATGCTATGAAAGTAATAATGTGAACTATATGCTTGAACCAAATAACACAAAAAACAGGCTATGACTCATTGTAATGGATGCATACCTTATAGGTACTCAATTGATTTGGAGAAGTTGATGCATCAAATTTAGGTAACAGAAGTCAAAGATACTGGGATTTGGAAGTGCACTCTTACTGTATTTCATTTAAATATGTGCAGGAGACTCCATCCAGCAATGTATTTGCTTGCTCTTGCATACAGAACTCTAGATCTTGAAGATTCAAAAAGAAGGCAACGAACAGTGAGGGACGTCGTTGAAGGAAAGCTGTTTAGAATTCTCAGTTGGTGCAAGAAAATTGTTTAGGATGGATACCACGCAGGTTTCTGACACTATAAATGCTTCATTTCTGAGGTGAAAGGACCCTGTTGATTTAGGATTCATATTCAATTAGACAAGGTCTTCAGAAAGCTAAGTTGCACTGGCAGCTTTTTATGCAAAAGAAAAAATCTCTTATCCTGCTATTAGGCTTAACAAAGACGACCCTTTGGAGTTGGTATACCATTGAAGAACAACTTTTTAGAATATCCATACATCACTAGAAGGGACTTTCTGACAATATGAAGGGATCGGCTATCTGCCATGGTAGAATGCTTGTAAGCTGTATCTACATTGACGAAAAGGAAACCCCAGCGACCAAGCACTCCTGGCTCCAACAGCAGAGATGGAACAACTGCCGGGTTGTCAAGGACATGTCTGAAAAGGGGGTTGTGGTCTACCATCCTACCCACTGATGGAACTATGAATGGCGCAAGTGAACAGGTAGCCCTTCCTGCTTTAGCTTGCTTTCCATTAGCCAATCGTATTCAATATAGATAGTATCTTTACCCCCATTGGTTTGGTTTAGGGTGGGGGGGATATTAAGACTACTACTTGCGCTATAGAACTGGGGATGAAGCAGAGCAGGAAGGAGGTCAACACTACAGACGATAAACTGAGTTTATGGTTCCTGTTTGTTTCATGGGATTGTAAAGTAGCGTAATGGCTCTTTGTGAGTCAATCATCCGACCATTCCTGAATTTAGGAAGGAATGGTCTAAGGGATGCCCTTTCCCATACCAATACTAGTAGTAACCTTTCCAATTGCTCTAGCTTTTGATTTCGCATAACTATTTATTTGATCAAGGTCATAAAAAAAGCCAAGTTGCACTGGCAGTGGTTTCTGCAGAGTTTATCATCCTGTATCCTGTGTTGGTATTCATGAAGAACCGAAGATGATATTTACAGTATATCCAGGAAATTGTTTGCCTTTCTTTTTTCTGATAAGATTCCTTGAATGTGTAAGGAATGTTCCTGTCCAGCGATGTCTGGTAGTATGCGGTGTAAAAGTGACTTCTGCTCACTTCTGAATGAATTGTTTTCAGAGCTGTTCTCAGGCATTGAAAGAAGGGATCATATCTCTTGGAATATCATCGCTATTAATGTGGAGACTGAAGAGAGAAGAATAAAACTTTTTTTCTAGCAGGTCATTGCAAATCTGGTGGAGGCTACCGTGTGAAGAATTTAGCGTTAGTTGAACTACAATCCTGTTATATATATTTAGGTTTGCCTTAGCTGCTTCCTCGTGTTTATTATGTACTTTTCCATATCATAAAAAGCTGAGAGGCTTGTTCGAAAGCTTGGGTTATGTTGTCTTTTTTCCATTAATGAATTACATGTACAGGTGTGTTGTACGTTTAATGATCCTTATTATTACCCAGAGCAATGCTTATATTTGTGTTCCCAAATGTTCTCCACCATTTACTTCAACAATTTGGTTATGCTTCTGATTCGTCAAACAATGTAAATGATTTCCTTAAAATAATGGATAAAAACTTTAAATGTTAACATCTAGTAAATAGAAATCACAGGGCAGAATGATAATATTAAAATTTATTATGATTCGTGCCTCCTCCTTTCCCATTATTTTACTAGATCGTCCCATTTGCAGTACTGTCCACCTGCTAATGCACGATAAAACCTATCTCTGCAATAGACTGGTCTTCCATCCGCAGCCTCAGCAGCTGCTGCTGCTAGATCGTCATCAGCCATTACCTCGGCTGGTAATTTAAGCAATTCCTCTTTTCTACATGATTTACAAAAAGACTTTGTGAGGACATAGTAGGAGTATATTAGCTGCATAGTTAACAGCATGATTACAATCTCTATTAATGAATTTATACCTTAAATTAAACTTTGTGCTGATCTTTGAAGCTGGCACGTCTGATGGGTTTCCTTTTGTGCCAAGGGTGGTTTGAAGAAAATGCTCCACTGGTGTAGCAAAGATGAATAGCAAAACTGCTGTAACAAGTAATACCCCTGTTCCTACTAGTGTCTGTTTCAGCCTTTTGATGACTGGCTTAACCTAGAGACATTAATTTTCAGCATGAATTTCATAGTCCACTAAAAAGCATCATAAACTGTGGTTCACACCACATCACCAAAATGTTTACGACAAATATATTGGTGTCCTTACATTAAGCTCCGTGTGTGTGTGTTATGTTTCATTGCAGGTATTCTAGTTTGGTTGCGGTACTTCTCAAGGGTTAGCAAAGTCATTTGCATTGATTAATACCTTGTAAGAGCCCAACAGCCTATCACGAGCCAGGATCTGCAACGTAAGAAAAAAATGAATTATTAGCCTTCGATAGTTACCTTTATGAGCCTGCCAAGCAAAATGAAAATAACCTATGACCTTACTGTACACATTCTGTCTTGTCATCAACCAGAATGCTCAATTTATGGTCGTCTCTTGAACAACTATAGTTGAAAGTCTTAAAATTAACTACAATTTTACTTGTTTGTCTTTTAGACGTTGGTTTGAGATTATATACCTGATTTACACCAGCCATTTGAATCCTTCCCTGAGTTGTTGGCTGACATCCAGATTGTACCAATTCAAGTGAGGTGGCAAAATGGAATGTTCGAGTGCAGTTAACACCAATAGATGTAATTATCTATATTTGCTTGCATTAAAGCATTTCGTTTTTTCTGATATTAAATACTCCCTCTTACGTGGCCCTATATGATTTTTCTACTTATGAAGCTTAACAGGTTATTGTCAACAGTTCTGAAGTTTCAGACTTATGTTTTGCCGATTGCTAGGGATGGCGATGTTCTATACTTAAATTTGCAGGATCTCTAATGATCCTGCTCATCAGAGTGGAAATTCTGGACATGCATGATGCATGCATACACACACATGGCAGCAACCTTGTGAACTACTGAGCTTTAATGTTAAGCCATAGTAATACATCTTCAGCAGAGCAAAATCAAAATCTAAACACTCCCGTCACAGCCTTGTGTGATTTTTCGGCTCTTCTGTAGGTCTTGCCTTGTATTAAATCTATCTAGACTGCCTTTTGGTTAAAAACTTCTAGGATTTTTGGTCAAAGAACTCTTAAGAGGTTAACTAATCCACTTTTTATTATTTTACTGGCACATTCTGGTTGAGGTTTGCAATTAAGTACTCGGTAGCAGAAATACATCTTTGTTACTAATACCTAGAATCAAGGAATAGAAGGTATTCACAGTATTTGCCTGTTGCTAATTATTCCCCTGGTCTCCTCACAAGAATGAAAGATAGATAGATACAAAAAGTTTGCTAACCTCGGGTGGCTTCACCCACATTTGCCCATCATACCATCCACTCTCTTCGTAGGGTATTACTGCTGATAGAAGTCTATCACCAACATAACTCCATCCCTGCAATATGCATTATTCAACTTGTTTATCAGTTGTAAGAATACTAGTGAATAAATTATGATGTTTCATATTTAAATCTGACACAGATGTTAACAAGTCTTGTGAGTGCTCATGAGGTTGTGCATGTCTATAGTGACACAAGGTCCTAATTGTGCAGTTCAGAAGCTCTCTCTCTTATTTGTTGCCTTGGATTAGTTTGTTGGTGTGGTCTCTATTTTGTGAAAGCTTTTTGGGTTGAACTCATGATGTCTCCCGTAAAGGATTTTAGCGTCCATGTGGGTATCTTTCCAAATTGGTCCACAAAAATATTTAGAAGAGTTTCAGAACAATTCATAAAAATTTACAGTGCTGTTGAATATGTCAATGTGTGAACCCAACTTAAATATCTAGAGGATGGTGCTTTTGTTTCCTGGCTGTGCCCATAACTACACACTATTTAAACAATATCGTTTTCTGGCACCCTTGCTTGTAACTGTTCTTTGTAACTGAAATGATAAACAATTGAAATAGTGAACTCTTTCCAGAGCAATTCTTTTATTGTTGTCAGAGTGCAACAGACCATTCTAATGCTTTTGTATCTATCATTTAATACGTGGCCTTTGTAACTGTTCTCTCAAAAAGTTCTCCTGTAAGTGCTTGCTGCCAAAGTTAAACCCACGCACTCCAGATATGAAAAGACTAACACAAAGAAGATGGAGAGGATACCAGGTAAATTCTTAAGACAATTAATGACACTAGGAACAGAGTTCCTGTTCCAGCTGCTAGCACAAATCTTAGAGGTTCCTGCAAGGTTGGAACATATAGAGTTGTAAACATAAATATTAGCAGAAAGATTGTCAACAATGAAAATATACCTGGCTGGGTTTTACATGTATTCTATACATGTTGGTGTGGTGCGAAACTATGTTATTAATTGTCTCTGTGTAATTTTGCAAAGATCAATTATTGTTCTAAATACAAAGAGCTTGTGGTTTTTGAGACAGTATTCTTGTAGATCAATTATGATGGTTCATATGTGTTCTGCTCTTGTTCAGGAAATATTTCTTGTCATATTTATTCATAAACCGGCCAAAAGAGAAAAAAAAGTTGGTACTTGTACACAAAAGAGGTGGCTTCATTTTGGTCTTACCCTTGAAGGATTAAAGCTTGCAGCTGCAATTGGCACTCCTAGACTTGTGAAAGCTACTAACCAGAGGCCTCCAAGACGAAGGAAAAAGGGCCCAGGACGAAGTTCACCCCATGAATATAGGACTCCATCTTTTAGAGATGAGTACTCGTTCACCTATGACAGAAGCAAATAACTGTAAGTACATGAATCGGCAAACAACACATGATATGCCTGAATCTATTGAATTAGTTTTCTCTGCCAATGGGAGACACTTCACCCACTATCAGGCTTTTGAAATTATCCACGTTTATCCCCTTCTTTTATATAACATGAGATTAGCGAGAAACTATGAAAAGTGAAATTTTCTCCAGAAAGTTATATTACAGGTTTGCTTGATGGTTCAAGGGGGTCAGTGCAGCCATAAAATTTTTGCAACTTGACGTAGATGGAATGATGTATGCCGTCTAAATCCATCATTTGGTGATTTCATGTCTCTAATATCCAGGGAACAATGAAGAAAGCAGTTACCATAACAGTTATATACTCTTTTGTCGATAACAACTACGTAGTTATAGTGTAAACATATTACATACCGGCCTTTGTTCAAAAGGAACCTCAATTTCCAACCCAGGGTCCCAATTCCGACCAGGGTATCCGCTTGTTTCCTCGTCTTTCAAGGCCTTGACGGCAAACCCCTGACTCGGTTTCCAAGTCCTGTGATAGTGAATGATCCATGAACCATAGCTGCTTCCAAGCTTGACATGGCTTGAACTAGGAATCAGAGAGCACACATTTAATCTGAGCATTTATTTCCGAATCTGACTATGATAGGTGCCCGCAGAGGTAATATTCTGAATTAATTTCTCTGTTCGATCTTGGTTAAGTTTGGAGGAAGATAGGAAGAACAAGGTTGGAGGACAAGTGGTGTGTCTCTTATAGAAACCATGTATTATTTACGTGGAGGGGAATAATGGATACAAAAAGATTTTTTTGCCTCATGACGGGGACCATTTTTTTTGCCAATGGGACAGAAGATGCACCAATGAGGAATTGCCATTTCATCGTGGCCCTATATCTGTTGGAAATGTGTACGAAGCTTGGTGTCCACGTGCTTTGTTTTATGCCATTCACTTGATGGGCTTAGAAGTTAGATTTATCCAAATGTTGTAGTCGTTGTGCCTAATTTTTGTGGTTTGAAAGAGCGAAGGCACAGACTTGCTTTAGCAACGAGGCAACTGTTCCCTTGCACGCGATTTCAAGTACATTCCTCATGTTTGCACGGGCTGAGAGTGAGCAAGACCAGTGAATTTCTCAATTGGATGGCTATTTGTAGGGTAAATTCTACCCTCAAATACCCCACTTTAGCACTTATATTTTCGAACTATGACTCATTATAAATCGATTTTATAAATTAGAAAAATGTTTTGAGTTGCCCGGAATCAAATTTAGACGTTATTTTAGATGGAATGCATCCCACATAATTAGCACTCGCGTCTAAGTTACTTTGAAGTCAGTAATTTACCATCATTGTGAAATGAGACGCACCTCTTAGTCATGTGAGACGTTTTCCATCGAAAATAATGACAAGGTTTGACTCGAGGGCAATTTATAACATTTTTGTAGTTTATTGGCTCGTGTGAGTTGTAATATGGAAGTGTATATAGAATGGTACTTTGGGGTAAAGATTTACACTTATTTTTACCCGCTGGTATTAATAAATAACAGTATTTACGAGTTGAGGAGTTTAGGCCACCATTTGGTGCTCTAGATAGCTAATTACAATTCTTTAAGGCCAAATGATATCTTAACCTAGCAGTTTTACTATTGCTTACCCAGTTTACAACACACAGTTAAAAAAGGGGGTGGGAGGAAAAAAACGAAAAGACTAAATTGATTCATTGAATTCCCGTTTACCCTCCGTTTCTTCTTTATTGTTTTATGTTATTGGATGTGTTTACAAGCCAATGATTTGACCATATACTGATGTTCAATTATAAGCTAATAATTTCTGCTATCGCTCTTAAATTTAGTAAAGTGTGTTTATATATATTTTTTGGGCAATTAAAGTGTCTTAGATGATTGTGATTTGTGCATGTTCAGGTACAAGCCATCCGTGGGTCGTGAATATTAAAGGACTAAACTGACTAAAGAATGAAAATCTGATTATATGATTAGAAAAACCTCACGCTTCAACGCTTGACATTTTTTTTTTGGTAATTACATTCCGTGCATAGCACAATACATAGATAGTTGAAAGTTACAGAATTTAAGGAAGATTAAAAAATCTTCCAAACAGAACAAACAACAACCAGCAAACTAAAATTAGGGGGGTTGGATCTTTGCCACTACAAATGAGAAAAGAAGGAGAATGAGATAAATGTGTGGGAATGCAGCCAGAATGAATTTTGGCCGCGGCTCAATATGCTACATGGTGGACACAGAAGTTTGCACTTCTATTAATTTTTTTTGCTTTCCAAACAGAAGAAGCAGGGATGTCAACTATAGTGTCCAAGATGAGGTCCGCAATCTTCCGGTCTGTTATTATAGTAGGATGCTAAAGAGTCATAATAACCACTTGAGAATCTCCTTCTAAAGTAAAAACTGAGAAGTGTAGAGATTTTACTAAAGAAACTGCAAGAGAAGTAGTCAAAGCCTTCCCATAAGTAGAATCATACTGAGAGCTGATTTGAGATAAAGCTTTCACAATTTTTTCATTTGAGTTACGGCAAACAGCTCATTACGCCGAGTAATTATCTCTAATAGCCGTATCAAAATTTATCTTAAAAGATTCTTTTTAAGGAGGATTCCATATCTCCAGAGATCAACGCTTGACATTAGTTCTCAAACAAGCTTACTATATTGGTTATGAACCCCTTTCCCCATCTCTACGCATTGAATAAAAAAAAAAATTGGTTATGAAACTGTATGGGTTTGTAATTCTAGTGAATTGTATGGCCTTATAATTCTTTTTAATCTAGATTGCTCGTTGTAGCGAATGATCTTAATCATGTCTAGTAAGTGATAAAAGAAAAAGAAAAATAAAAATAAAATATAGAAAGTTAAGAACAACGGTCAAACTACCCTTAAAACACAATGAGAAAGTAGTTAGCCACCCAAATGGGTAATTACTTCTTAAAACTTATTTTCTAGAATGGTCTAACCACTTTCAAACTCATCATGGTAAGGGAATTGTTATACATGTTCTCTTAGTTATTTGTTATTACTTTTTAAAATTATCATTGAATTTGTAGGTTATAAGTGAGTTTTACACATAAAATCTACAAATTTATAGTAATTTTGAAAATTAGAAGGAACACGAAGAAAATGAATCATTTTTTTTATTCAAAACACTACGTTTGACAAAAAGTTTTATTTTGGTTTTTTTCTAAAAAAAAAAATTACATAAAAATATTTTAACTTTTTATATTTTATCAATCACTTTTTAACAACTTTTTTTTTTTCACTTTTTATATCACATCAAATACTTTTTATTACTATTTAAATAAAATAAAAAACCACTAAAAAATAAAACTTTTTTACTTTTCTATACAAAAAAATTTACAACATTCCTTATACTTTATATCATATAAAAAATCAAAAACTCTTATACCCATCCAACCATTTGTCAAACTTATGGTTTGGTCATCCTTATTTTTTTTATTTTTAAATTGTTTTACTTTTGTTTAATGTTTATGATTACCGTACACCTTTAAGTGACTTGTTATAATCAGTGGTTTGAATTAAAGGAATCGTAAGTTCTAGAAGAGATCTAAATCTCTCGAATATATAAATTTTTTTTTTACTTTATATCACATCAAAACTCAAAATTTTTTTATCTACCCAATCATTTGTCAAACTCATGGTTTGGCAATCCTTATTTTTTTATTTTTAAATTTTTTTACCCTTGTTTTAATGTTTATGATTATGGTTTATCGTGCATGTTTAAAATACTCGTTACAACAGGTGACTTGAATTAAAGGGATTACAAGCCCCGGAAAGTAAGATCCCTTGAATAGACAAGCTCCTTCTAAATTGGGGGTTATTGCGTGTACACATCATTGCAAGTAGTCATATCATGGCAAATGCACCTCCAACATGATCACCAATTAGTCTAATCCAACTCATGCTTCAACAGAGGTAGCCTGACAGAAAAGTGGAAACTTTTCTCCATTTGGTTCGTTTCTGTCTCGTCTCTCCTCTCTACCTTTTATTTTGATCCTAAGTGGCGGGGTCTAGTTTTGTACGACAAAAAGCTATAACTATTTCTAGTTGGAGTTGATATTCTACTGCCAATGCTGTCATGGTTGCCTCAAACTTTTCTTATAATATCAGTATTGTTTGATAATATTTTATTTTTTAAAATAAAAATATTAACAAATAACTCAAAATATAAAATAGATAAAACTTATTTTTATATTTAAGTCACATCAAAACATTTTTTAAACCAAAAAACACCATCTAAAAAAAAAAAAAACATTAACAGACGTGTCACTTTTTCATCCTAAAACAATGATTTTGGTTAGTGTTTAAGTAGTACGTTGAGTTAATCCAGAGAATTTCGTTTCTAATCTGTGAGCTACCAAAATGACATATTGCAATTAATTATCCGCTATCTATCTAGACAGAAACAAATCCAGCACGATTTGGTAAATCGAATCAAAGTCAATCCACCCGTTAAAGAAAATTCCCGCCGTGTCGTACGGTTTCATGATGAAACCCCGTTTGCAAGCAGGTTCGTTGTGTCTCAAGTCCTTTAAATTGACTGCCTGCCCAATGTACCAACGAAACGAATGCAAAACGGACTCAACTCAAAGAGAAACTGAGAGAGAACGAGAGGTTGCGTATTTGAATTTTTGAACAAGCTCAGGGTGGATATGAAAAGCAAAACCGCGAAGGCGAATTGGAGCCTGACGACGAGGAAGCTACGGTTACCGGCGGTCTTCCTGTTATGCTTCTTCTTCTTCTTCTTCCCCGCCGGCTTGCTCGCCTCTTCTCGTCTCTCCGATCAGGTCGATTCCTTCAAATTCCAAATTCCAAACCAGTTTCCTTTTTTACTGTGTTTTTGGAAAATATTTAACTGTTTTTTCTTTTAATTTCATCGGCAGGGTATTTCTGGTGCTAGGCAGAGACCGAGACCGCTCGAGTCGGTCAACGATGGAAGCGAGTACAGTTTGTTGAATCCTGGAGTGACCGGAGACGATTCTGTTACTTCAATTCCCTTTCAGGTACAATCGGTTTCGTTTTTTAAGCAATTCTTTGATATCTATATATTTTCGTTTTTGTGACTGTTTAAATATTTCAATTGGATAGGAACTAAGCTCGCAAAATCTACCGAATGAGTGTGAATCACATGATTCTGATTGAGAGTTAACATACTTAATTGTTGAATTAGAAAGATTTTTTCCTGAATTGTATATTTCACATGTAGTTTTACTCCCAATAGGTTTTGAGCTGGAAGCCGCGGGCCGTCTATTTTCCTAATTTTGCAACACCAGAACAATGCCAAAGCGTAATAGAAATGGCAGAGCCGCGCCTTCGACCATCAACCTTGGCTTTACGACCGGGAGACACAGAAGAGAGCACAAAGGGAATCAGAACAAGGTATGTTCCTTCTGTGTGCGTGAGAGGGAGAGAGTATTTTACCGTAAACTATATACTATAAGGTTGATTGAGATGTCTTTGATACCATACTTAAGGTCTGAGTTTGAGACGTTCAATTTGCTTCGATTTAACAGAACCTTAGCTGGATTGCTATTGGATTGGTTATGCATATAATATTTTAAGCACAATAGGCATGCAGAAATGCGAAGTCTGCCATGTGATATTGGAATTGGCAAAAACATGAATAAGGCAAATGCAGGCAAACACAAAAATGAGGACACCTTGAATAATCAACAAACAAAAGCAGAGCAAACATTGACTCGATATTTTTCAATGACTGTTGCCTTACTAGTTGAAGATAGAATCAAATGATGATGATGACATGCCGCTTCAAATTCTTTACAAATGTCGTCAATCTACTCATACAGTGCATCAAAGAAGAAAAAACTTCGAAGAGGACACTATGCAAACTATAACATGTTTTGCCTAGATAAGACACTTATCATTCTTGCATTTTTTTTAGAGCTTGAATTTTCTACTGCACGTTCCAAGCCCTTTCTACGAATTGTTTCAAATTCTACAAATCGTTTTTGGTATTCCCAAAATTTGGAAAGAAATCCAACTCAATTTAAAATAATTGTTTCATTTTTTACTTATGTAGTTTGATTTTCTTATTGGTGTAATCTTTTTGGTATAATCTTTGAGATGATCTTGATGGCGATTAGTTTGAACCTTCAATAATAATAGAATTATGATAGTTACAGGATTTCATTATGATTTTTAACTACTAACCTAGCAAATCAAGATACTTTACAGTACATGGTTGTCGAAGGAAGAACTTACATTAAGGAGCTAAATTAGATGTTGTTTTAAAAAAGTGTGATTGATTGTAGTTGGTCGCATGGTATAATGAACACCTGCAAGAGAGTGAGAAAGGCCAGAAACGTACTGGGAGTCCCAGAAGGGATATCTCCGATGCGTGGTAGCTAGGAGAAAGTGTACTGCGGATGATAGTGTATGTATTTGGATAAATTGCATGGCCCTCTTATGTGAAGTGCCTACCAACGATGTACAACCTCAGCCAAGTGTCAACCGCCAATAGGGTATAGCCTGGCCAGGCGTGGTGTTAAATTAGTGTTTCCTATCGAGGTATGCCCCTTGGCCATGCGTTACCTGTTGATAAGGTATGGCCTTGACCGATCGTGACTCAAAATTCATTGCCTGCTATCAGGCAATGGTTAATAGGTTATTATCAAGTGTTGGCCTGAATTACATACTTATAGGCAAGCTAAGAACGTTGCTTGATTTCACACCAAGAATGATGGGACCCTTAAAGACAAAGTAGTGGAAAGTATCCTCTGCGGCATGTCCTCATTCATTATCCAAGCAACCAAAATAGCCTCTATGGCTAGATTGGGGCTTGTGAGTTGGGCTCGGTTACTCCAGCCCAAACAGTGGGCTCTTGAGCCTACATTCTCAATTTGAACCGGCCAGGTGGATATCCAGTATATTATTAAACATTGTCTCAAAAAGATGTTTAAAATTAAAACATAGTGAAAAACATGTTATAGGCTAGTTAATAATGTGGAAGGCATTGAAATGAGGGATCAAAAGAGTGGGGTTGGCTCATAGAAGGGAACATGATCATCTCTATTTTAGGAACAATTTCATGATTTATATTAGATTTCACATTCTTATCCCATCATTTAAAAACTTTAAATGACATACCACGGTATACACATTTACATGCTATAAAATTTAATTTAAACTATAAAATAGAAGTGAAATGGAGATATTATCCATCCCATAGAAGGTGCTAAATGGTAGTGTCATTAAAGAGCATAAAAAAGAAAGCAATAGGGATTAGGGAATAGGGAGAGAGGCAAAGGAAGTGGTTCATACGCAAGAAGAAAGGAAAATTTGAACCGAACCAAACGAATCGTTTTGGAACTAAACAAAGGCTTCCAGAGAGAGCGACAGTGGAATAGAACACAAAGAAACGAGAACTAAAATCGGTGTGAAATTAGCAGAAAAGCAAAAACCGATAGAAATAGAGTCATGAAGAAGCTCGCATCTCTGTCTCCACTCTCAAAACTACACCGTCTCAAAACGAAAGGAAATATTGGCTTGCGGATCTTTCTAGATCCATTTTGACGAAAAATCATAGTTCAAAACTGAATCAAGCAAATCTTCTTGAGCCCGAAAGTATCCAAACAACGAGTTTTTTATTTATTTGTTCCTTTTTTTTTTTTTGCCGTATACGACCAAAATTAAAGCGTGGAAGACTCGAAGAAAGATCAGAATCTCCTCGGGATTACCTTTGGGATTTCGCTAACTCCGTTTGGATTAACGTCTCGAGCTCTTCTCTCTTTCCCTATCTCTCTCGATACCTTCCAAGGCCATGAACACCTGCGAGAAAACAAAAAACTCTGAGAACCTAAAACGTCGACGTTTGCAGGGAGAGACTACTGAACGAACTACTGCAAATTGGAGATAGAGAGAGCTCTACAGTGTAGGGTTCGCGTGCGAGAGAGCGCTTGATCCGATTCGAGTTTCACGATCCCATCAGACAAAAAAAATGGATGAGGAAAAAAAGGATGAGAGGGATGATACCATGGCCTCGACGTCAATTTTATATATGAGTAGCTTGCCAAAGCGGTTGGAGCTCCATGTCATCATCGTCATCATCTGATTCTACATCTTCAACAGGTAAGCCAACAATAGGGTTTGCTTTACTAATGTTTGTTGATTAATCATGGTGTCCTCATATATATTCTGTTTATCTGCACTTGCATTATTAATGTTTGCTATCACAAAGCGTGCATCCAAATGTTCAGAGTTGAATCTCTCATACCTGTAATTTGGAGACAGGTTGATCCTCAGATTTTCTGGAGTTCCATATAATCATATTAAGTTTCATTAAAAGATGCATTAAATTATGTATGAAAATATTGGATTGATAATGTTATTTAGAATCATGATGGCATTGGAGATGTTACCAACTTGATCATATGGTAAAAACATGCTGTGAATTGTTTACCTTTTGGATTCTAACTTCATGTGAAACATCCTGTTTAAAGATTCTTGAAACAGTGTAATTCTCCCATCTATATTTCAAATTATATTCATGATGTTGCAATTTAAAGTCAAATTCTTTGCCAACTATTTTTCCAATTTCCCTTGGTAGGCTATTATCATTCAAATTCTATACAAATAGAAAATAATATAGGGCCTATTTGGGATTGCGATTTCAAAAAGTGTGATTTTAAAAATAGCGATTTTAAAAAGTGCTATTTAAAAACGTGATTTTTGAAAACGCAGTTAAGCGTTTGGCAAAATCTTAGTTTGGCATTTAAAATCGCAGTTTAGCATTTAAAATTCTGCGTTTTCAAAAAAAACCCCTTTAGCTGCGATTTGAAAATGCAGATTTTTCTGCGTTTTCAAATCGTAGTTTTTTTAAAAACGCAGTTCCCAAACAATTCAGTTTTTGCGATTTTGTTTAAAATCGCAATTATTGTCTACGAAATTACAATCCCAAACGCACCCATAAGGTTATAAAAGGGTACAATATGACGTATTGTTTTTTTTTTCTTTTATAATACAGATCGATTATATGTTATAACTTATAAGCAATTGCACTGTCTTTGTAAGAAAAAAAAAATTGCATTGTCTTAGTTCCTGCTATTATATATTATATTAAATTTTTTTTATAAATCATAAATTCTTATTGCTTTTTATTTTGATTTTTATATGTTCTGGATGGTCTTGATTATGCTTTGATCTTGCAATAACATTCTACTTGGAACTTGTAGAACCTGTAACACAGTGTAGTTTAATGTTGGGTTTTTATTAAATAGTATTATTGTACACATTTAGAATCGGCATACCCTTATCTTTTAATATATGCCTTTCCATTTGCCATATCCCATATAATTTGAGTCATTCATCCTATGAAAATCCTAGGCATGTTAATTATGCCACTTGTCACAATTTTAGTCACCATAGAGTTTACATTTTCTTAAGGCTCGTTGGGTCGGAATATACTTGTAGGATGGAATCACTATTCCTATGAAATACCTATTCCATTGTTTGGTTAGTTTTTTAGTCTTAGGGTATGTGTGGTACGCGAATGGCTATTCCATTAGGAAAATGAATAACTATTTTTATTCTTTAGTTTGGCTGTTACATTGGAATAGAATACTGAATATGTACTTCTTTGTTTGGTACGGTGCAATACGCTGGTGAATAGAATCATATTGTAACCAAATTTTCTAAAACACCCTTATAATACAATTATAATTTACATTTTTACGGACATTTTTCTTTATTTTTAAAACATAAATAGTTATGTGACAAAATTTGTAGAGTAGGATTTTAAGCAATCGCAAAAACTTTTTTTTTTTTTTTCATTTTCATAATGCTAGTTTAGCATGAAATTGGAAAAAGAAATGAAGTCACATTACCTATGTTCTATTCAATGCACGTGAGGACATATATATGTGCTATATTCATCGACCAGTAGAAATTCCTAATCTTAAACATTTCAATTGCAAAAGCATTTTCAAGGCCGATGTCGAAAATACATTGTGGTTCCTATAGTTTCAAGTCCCTAGTTTCCCTTTGAATTTATGTTGTTCCCTATTTTTCTTCCCCCTATTGACCAGCTATTGCTCTAGTATTGATAATAAAAGATTGATGCAAAAAAAAAAAAGACATAGCAAAAGCTCTTAATTGGAAAAAAAAAAATTAAATAATCAAATGGAATGTTGAAGAATAGATCACATAATACCATAATATATTAATACTAATAAAAAAAGATAAAAAAAAATAAAGGCGTCCCAAAATACTCGATAAAAAATAAAAATCACAAGGCCAAGACAAAATCACCAAAAGCTCACCAAACATCTTAACCATCCTAAAATAACATAGTACCAATTCTTAATTAAAAATTAAAACATAAATGCAAACTAAAATATCCAACTTTCAGCAACTCCTCAAGTGTCATTAATAATTCTTCAGTTTCATCATTTGTAATGCTGAAGAATAGATCCATTAGTTCAAGCTGACAAACAATCAATCTTGTTGTTTTGTGACGCTCCTTAATGGTAAGACCAATTATTTTTTATAACTCATTAATTTTTGATCTATTCTCAAGTGCTACCGTTTCGGTAACTGCGTTGCTAAGATTATTTGATGCAGTAATCAAATTCGTTGCAAGCAGGTTTTCAACTTCTCTCATTGTTTGGGTGATGTTATCTTCGCTACTTTGATTTTTTTTTTTCTTCTTTTTCAACCTGAAAGTCCTTCTCCTCCATTGCCATTGGCGGGCATCTACCTGCATGACACATCTTCATGACTCTTGTCCAACCCATATTTCTCGTTCTGTCCATACTGTTTTCATTTTATTTTTCATGTTTTTATCTCTTCATACATGTCGATGGGTGTTTGATCATCTTTGCTAGTAGCATGGTCTTTTGCATAGACAATGCAAAGATCCTCTTATACTAGAAAATATTCGTTTCTAAAAGCAGTGGACCCTTTATGACTCTACAATACCTTCAAATAAGATAATATCAAATTAATATATTCTGCACACAATAAGATTATATATGTACAATACGTAATATGTTAAAATTTTACTTGCACATATGCTTGCCACATAGCATCTTCAACAACATCACATTTTCTTACGTTGTTCCACCCAAATCTGCTTGTGTTAGGACTACACAAAAAAAAAAGATATGCAGATTTTTTAGGACAATTCAAGCTTTTTTATATTTTTCTGCATAAGTGGGACAATTGNTTGCACATATGCTTGCCACATAGCATCTTCAACAACATCACATTTTCTTACGTTGTTCCACCCAAATCTGCTTGTGTTAGGACTACACAAAAAAAAAAAAGATATGCAGATTTTTTAGGACAATTCAAGCTTTTTATATTTTTCTGCATAAGTGGGACAATTGAAACTTGCCAAGGCATAATGGGATTTTCAAAAAACTATATGTTTAATCATTGCTACCCTAACACAAGCGGATTTGGGTGGGACAACGTGAGAAAATGTGACGTTGCTGAAGATGTTGTGCGGCAAGCATATGTGGAAGTAAAATTTTAACATATTACGTATGATACATTTATAATCTTATTGTGTGCATAATATATTAATTGGATATTATCTTATTGAAGGTATTGTAGAGTCATAAAGGGTCCACTGCTTTTAGAAACAAATCTTTTCTATTATATGAGGATCTTTGCATTGTCTATGCAAAAGACCATGCTACTGGCAAAGATGATCAAACACCCGTTGACATATATGAAGAGATAAAAAACATGAAAAGGGGAGATGAAAATGGGCAGAACGAGAAAGATGGGTTGGACAAGATTCATGAAGATGTATCATGCACATAGATGCCCACCAATGGAAATAGAGGAGAATGACTTTCGGGTCGAAAAATAAGGAAAAAAAAAATCAAAGTAGCGAAGATAACATCACCCACACAATGAGAGAAGTTGGAAACCTGCTTGCAACGAATTTGATTACTGCATCAAATAATCTTAGCAAGGCAGTTACTAGGACGGTAGTACTTGAGAATAAATCAAAAATTAATGAGGATCTATAAAAAATAATTGGTCTTAACATTAAGGAGCGTCACAAAGCAACAAGATTGATTATTTGTCAGCCTGAACTAATTGATATATTCTTCAGCATTTCAAATGATGAAAAAGAAGAATATAATGATTAATGACGCTTGCATAATTGCTAAAAGTTGGATATTTTTAGTTTACATTTATGTTTAAATTTTTAATTAAAAACTAGTGCTATGTTATTTTAGGATGGTTAAGATGATTGGCGAGCTTTTGGGGATTTTTCTTTTTGGTTTTATTGAGAATTATGTGATCTATTCTCAAGCATTCCATATTATCTATTTCAATTAAGAGCTTTTGCTATGTCTTTTTTTTTTTTTGGCATCAATCTCTTATTATCAATAGTAGAGCAGTAGTTGGTCAACAGGGGGAAGAAAAATAGGGGAACAATATAAATTCAAAGGGTAAAATAGGGACTTGAAACTATAAGAACCACAGTGTATTTTTGACATCAACCTTGAAAATGTTTTTGCAATTGATATGTTTAAGATTTCATGACTTTTACTAGTCTATAAATTTAGCACATATATATGTCCTCATGTGCATTGAACAAAACATAGGAAATGTGACTTCATATCTTCTTTCAATTTCATGCTAAAATAGCATTATGAAAAAGAAAAAGAAAAAAAATTGTTTTTGTGATTGCTTAAAATCCTACTCTACAAAAACTGTTTATGTTTCAAAAATAAAGAAAAATGTCTTTAAAAATATAAATTATAAGGGTGTTTTAGGAAATTTGATTGCAACTTGATTTCATTCACCGGTGTATTGCACTATACCAATCTAAGGATTATATATTCAGTATTTTATTCCAATTTTATAACCAAACTAAAGAATATGAATAACTATTTTATTTCAGCTCATTCCATTATTAGTAATCGCTATTCATTTTTCTAATTGAATAGTCATTATGCGTACTAAACGTGCCCTAATCATACTATTATATATTACTAGCTTGTAACTTGTACAAGGGTTGTTTTTAAAAGTGTTTTTTTTTTTTTTTCAGATTTTAATTTTGAAAAAACAACAAAGTAATTTACTTCATAACCAACCTTTTTCAATCTAAATTTCTTTAAAATTTGACTATGATAAAATAAAATTAAGTCTTATGAATTAGAACATCCAGAGAGGTATGCAAGCATCAAGTAAAACTTCAAATATATGAACAAAAAAATATTAATTGACACATTTGATAAAGGGCTTACACCAAATCTCAAAAGAATACATGATTTGTCAACTCCAAGGTATCCAATTAGCAAAAGCTTGAACAAATAATCACTGCAAAAAAGAACATGAATCAATAAATCTTTTGGTGCAGTTTCATCTTACTCTCAAACTTGTAATCTTTTTTTCTTTTTCTAAAGTAAATAGAAATCAAATAAATTTGATGTCTTTGTCATGTGGAAAAATTCCAGGACACCAATCCATTGACCAAAGCTCAACTAGAAAAAGCAATAGAGTTAAATTGAAGCATAAGAAAAATGTTTGTAGTGTACTAATTTCCGGAAGAATATAATACCAACTATTATTTACAATAAAATTTGAAGCAGTATGATCTCATCAAATTGAAATTACTGAAACCAACTCGGTCTCTATATAATGCAAAGTCGCAAACATGAAAATTGTACCTACATAACTATTTAAATATGTATCTTTTTAAGAGAGAAAGAGAGATGTTAGATAAAGAAATTTATTTCCCTTGCCATGAACAAACTAATCATAGTTTTCACGGATATTATAATGCAAATAAATAGACAATTGCTAAGGAAGTTGTTATTAGGATAAACCATATAAAAAAAAAACCAACCAATTACCTTGGTCATGGCTTCTCCCACTAATTATTGCTGTTGAGAAGTATTTTGCCACTTTTTTTTACAGTAGCACGGACCTAAAAAGCGATTGCATATGCAATCTCATATTGCTAGTTGGTGGAGAGACGTGTTCAAAATATCTCTTAGCTCCGTATATTACCATTGTGGTGTTTCAACGAGAGTTAGCGTTAGCTGCTAGCTTTGGTTGGAGATGGAGAAAACAATATGGGACTTATCTTGGGTTTACTTTGGTACTTAATTCATTTATTGGCTTACATGAGTGGATTTCTCTGTCCCTGGTGAGGATCCAGCAAATCCAAACACAAAGCGGAATGAAGATATTTTCTACAATTCTTTCCCAAGATACCCCGTCGAAAATATTTTTGAAATTTAATTATAATGAAAATATTCGCAGTTTTTTCAAACGATGGTATGAAATTTGAGAGCTCTTTTGGCAAAAGTCTTCCATCTTGAGAAAGAAGAATCTTAGACGGACTAAATTTGTTATTTGTTCTAAATTCCTCAATATGAATTGATTTGTATTTATTGGTTTCCTCAATTTGTTATATATTCCTTAATATGATATTGTAGATAATTTTCCTTTTTGGTTTTCTTTAAAGGGACACTTGTCAGCGTTTTAAACTGCCACTTGTTGCAATTCTAATATATATATATATTATAGATGTCCTAACCCTTGCTTTTCCTTTAATTGATCAAATGATGTTTTTCTACTTTATCTCTCTTCTTCCCCAATGAATAAAATGGAAGAAGAATGTAAGATAGTCCAAGTAATTATTTTGAAACTTGATAGTCTTGAATATTGAATCATTGCCGACTGCAACTTTTTCATCTTTCTTTCCTTTTCTTTCTCCCGTTGTATTGTTTTTGTTGTTGTTATTATCTGCTTGTACTATACACTAAAAACTATTTCTTG
Organism: Betula pendula; assembly: GCA_900184695.1. Lineage (NCBI taxonomy): Eukaryota > Viridiplantae > Streptophyta > Magnoliopsida > Fagales > Betulaceae > Betula > Betula pendula. The sequence goes on from FXXK01000016.1 coordinate 910,342, forward strand.
CTGTACATTTTTCATGGTATTGAGTGTATGTGAGAATTGATGATCATGGTTATGGGCATCTTGATCAATTTTAAGGACAGATTGATTATGTTGATGAGACATTCTACTGTTAGCTTACGCTTCCTGTGAAACAGTTCTGGCGTATTTCTTAGTGCTGAAGAAGACAAAACTGGGATTTTGGATGTGATTGAGGGAAAAATTGCAAGGGCGACAATGCTTCCCAGGAACCATGGAGAGGTACTAGTCATTGTATTTATCCTCATCAGTATCTCTTTCTTTGAGTTGCAGCAGTGGAGGATGGAAACCAGTTGGTAATACCTGTATAATTGCCTTCTGCATCTCCTTCCAATCTGCTTGTTTTTTTGGTTGTCCTTTCTTCCTATTCTCTATTATTTTCTTTGGCATGGGGAAGAAGATTTATTGATGTTCCCCTGCATTTAGTGGCATGTTTAGTTCAGTGGCAATTTAGTTGCGGATCTCTGCTGCAGCTGCTTTGCTCACACATGGATCCCACATTGTATCTTGAAGTGTTTTTATCTGAACCTTCCAAATAAATTGATCCTCAGGCAAAAATGCAGATTTACATCTGTTGCCTCAATTATATGGATATCTTAGTTGTTTTTCCTCTTCACCTTTCTCCCTCTCTCTTCTCCACCCAACAGTATAGAACCAGAAAAAACGTTTCTCGTATTGCCTTCATATTTTCAGACTCTAGTCTACCTTCTGTTGGCGGCAAGATGAAGACATTCACCATTTTTTTTTTTTTCGTGGTGTATGAATTTGACTTTGTTCATGAATAAGAATTGGCACATATCTGAATTCAATGTACAATGAGAATCTTCTGATATTTTTTCTTGCCCTTTTCATTAGGGAGTGTTATGGTCCAGCACAACCAATCTATAACTTGTTAGAAATCACTGGTGCTGAATAACGTGATATTACATTTTACGCTTTTCGGCTGATATCTGCTTTTTATCTTATTCATAAATGTTTGAAATGTTTTACTTTTCCATGCGTAAAGAATTCTTCTATTCAACTATGTGTTTCTTGTTTTTTTCGTTGAAGTAGTTAACCTTTTTATTTCAGGGAAATTTTAGAAATTTCTGAGGATCTTACCATGTTTCAGGCATTCAACATCTTGCGATATGAGGTTGGGCAGTTGTATAAGTCTCATTATGACGCATTCAGTCCTGCCGAATATGGCCCACAGAAGAGCCAAAGGGTACATCTTAAGCAAGAAAGCCGAATTTTTCTTGTCATGGAACTTCTTTTCCTAATAATATATGGTTTACAACGTGTTTGCTTGTATGTGCACATACAAGGACATGAGAATGCACACATGCTCTTACTCTTTTCCAATAAAACTTCATCAAATACTACATGGGATGATGTTCATTGTGCTGTCCATGCCAACCAGTCTCTTAGACCAGTCATGTAATGCCCACTAATAGTTATTACATATATATCCATATCTAGACTCCATCTTATTTAGGCCAAAAGAATCATGGAAAAGATAAAAACAAATTCCCATATTGTTATCTATAATATATAAGAGTAATGCTAGAAATTACATTTTTATCTCACTTTGCTGACATGACAATGTCAGTTAGCCTTTGAATTTTTTTTTTCTTTTCAATTATTTTTAATAAGATTTGATTGGTACTGTCACATTAGCAATGTGAAATAATGGTAAGATAAAAGTGTGATTTATTGCATTACTCAATATAAAAATGGGAGACAATTGCATCTGGGATAGCTAAGGTGGTAATACAGCATCATCTTATGAGAAAGCTTGAGAAAATAGGTGGAACAATGGGTGTTTTGTCTATTATTATTCTAAAGTTTAACATTTTTTTTTCTCTAGAATCCTTTGCGCACTTCAACTGCTGTAAAAATAGGTGGAACAAAATTGATAAAAGTACTCTGGTAGAATTTATTATCACTTGACCAGTCATTTTGACACAAAGTTTATGCTTTGGTGATGACAATAGCAACACTCATCTCCAATGATCTCAATTTGCTATCACATTCAAGATGATCTGTGAGTTTATATATGGTGGCCTCATACGCTTAGGAGCCTTAATGAAATGTATCTGCTTTTGACTCGTTTGAACCAAGTAGCATTCTATGCTCGTATCTTTCATTCTTCAGTGTTTCTGCATTGCTTGTAGTTCTGGTGCAAAGTTGCTTTTGTAATTACGGGAGCTTGTGTGTGGTTAGAATATGCAGAGTATTGATCACATCTTGCATCTTTTAAATTTGAATTCCTTGTTAATAAAATTATTAAGGAGTCAACGGTTGTGAAGAATGATGACATGGTATAGTTAACCTTCATACAGGTTGCTTCTTTCTTGTTGTATTTATCTGATGTTGAAGGAGGAGGGGAAACTATGTTTCCATTTGAGGTAACTTGTTCTTGGTTCTTTTTGTTGGATGAAGTTTTTGTCTCACTTTTAGTTTGTAAACTTGTTCAAAATGCATCTAGGCAATTATCCTAGGCCTGATTTATTTTATTCTTCTCTTTCTGGGGGGGTTTATATATCCTATGCTCTGATATGCAGAATGGCTTTAAGATGGATGCAAGCTATGATTTCAATGACTGTATGGGTTTGAAAGTGAAGCCACGCAAAGGGGATGGACTTCTATTTTATTCACTGTTCCCAAATGCTACCATTGATCCGGTTAGTAACATCATATTATCATTATCACTACTTCAACCTTTCTTATGAGAAAGACTTTCTTAAATCTCCTTTTTGAGGGACCAATTTAATATTTTCCATTACAAGGGCCTTACCACTGTTCTTGACATTCATAATTTCGTAGATTGCGCGTGCTGTTTGTTGGCTTCTTTTGAGTTCTGATAGTCATTATTAATTGAATTCTTTGGCAGACGTCGCTTCATGGCAGCTGTCCCGTAATTCAAGGTGTAAAATGGGTGGCTACAAAGTGGATCAGGGATCAAGAACAAGATGATTAGTGTGTAATTCAAAATTTGTTTTGATCCTGTTTGGCATGTAGAACTCTTGGGAGTTTTGACAAATTTTCACATTGGCGCCATTACCTTACAAAAGGAGGGAGTTGAAGGCCCTAACAAACACCCCATTTCGGCCAATAAAGTGCATAAAATTAAAACTACAAAAACAGAAAATTAATCCAAACAGATCTATTATTATATAGTTTCTTGACAAAAGGCTGAGAAAAGGACGGTCTTAACGACAATATGTGATTGAGTCTGATGTTTGGACCATCAGCTTGACCGCGGTATGTGATCCAATCACATCACCTAATTTGTCCCATAAGTAAATTAGTCATGTGCAAGTTAACCCAACTGATTTATTATCATGTGAGCACCATACGGTGGGGCTTTTTCAGACCTGGGTTGCAGGTTGAAAATTTCAAGCATCAACTTGGACAGGGTTGAGGTCTCTACAAACCCAATCCCATTTTGAAATTTGACCTATAAATATAGAGAATTGGTAAAATCTTGCTTAAACACTGTCCACTGTAAGTGAAATGATTCACATAAATAATCCACCTACTAATGTGTCCAGCACGAATCTGAATGTGTCAGCCTAACTTAACCAAATGTGTCGAGCACGATTAAGTTAGGTCTTTTTCTTTATAGGCCTAACTTAATCGGCCTATAAAGAAACATGAGGTTGACAATTCATCTGACTCTGAGGGCTGGCTTCCTCAGAAGAAAAAGACCCGACCTGACTTGACTTGTTTTGGATTTGGTTAGGACCGAGGGATTCAGATCTCGGATTGGGTTGGATTAGCGCCGAGAATTTACAACTGAGATTGGCTCAGCTTCAATCCGGCCATGAAACCTTCCATTCAGCTTGGGCTTACCTCCAATCCGGCCCAAACATTGGACTGGACCATGCATCTAGAATATATTGAAAATATTTTCTACGAGTGAAAGAGCTTCTGAACTACACTCACAAAAATCACTCACAAATGTATGACCTACACATGCCCCAAAAAATTATGAATACTCACCTCTCTTTTTTCCTGATGCACCAACTATGTATCGTATTTGCTATTGGTGAATCATGAACTTCATTACGAAATTCAGGCCCAGTAATTGAGACACTTATGGCTTATTGGTAGTGGGAAGTTCCTCTTAATGCAAAAATATCATCCGTTTGAAACCTTATTTTCTATTAAGTATGCCGTGAGGGCAAAATTATTTCTGCCAAAGCGAATTAAAGGGCTGAAGTTCAAGAGAATAATACACAATTCTATCAAAGCAACAGAAATAGATTCAGCAAAGGAGAGCCTTCACCTTTTGAGTCGCTCTAGGCTGACTGGTAGAGAATTGGAACAAATGCAAATTGCCAAGTCTTGATGTTGCTTGAGACAGTGCTTGTATGGTTATTGCTGGCGATGAATCGCCGTACACAACATTACTGACCTAGTAATCACCATGTTGGTCTTTTTGTCTTCTGACTCATCCGCTAGTGTGCTGGAACTGCCTGGAAAACGAATCCTAGAGTTGCACTCAATAACCTTCACGTTCAGACTTTTGACTTCAACTTGGTGCCAGTAGGCATGTAAATGACTATCAACCTACTTTTCAGACCTTGAGAGTCAAACGTTGATTTGGCTTTCAATTTTCCATTTTCTTTTGTTTCCTTTCCATCCATATTGCTATACACCTCCTGAATGCATCTGCGCGCAGAATCCTGAATCCACAAATCTCTTCTTTTTCTTTTTGCTCCCCATTCCCATCAATCAGTTAACAAGCTTGACATTTTAATGGGTATGAAATCACAACTTGTGCCAGTTTTGATATGGTTGCTTCCCCAATTGCTTCAATAAATGCATGCAACCAGCCGCAGTGAGTAGCCCCAATGCAGCAAATGCCATTATTGCTGCATTCCCAATGTTCCGATAGTACCCTCCCTGCATCATAACAATTAGCAACTATAGCATATGACAGTATATTGGGATGAAAACAGATGTGAACTGACTGAAAGCAGTATTGCCAAGTCCAAAACCTCTTTATGAAGGTGTATATTCTACACACATTTATTCAGTAAAACTAATTTATATGATCAGTCTACCACTAGTGTGGAACATCAACCAACCAGTGGAACACTAGATGGAAAGATGTTTATTTCTATTTCCTGTTAACAAGCCTTAAGAAGAGACTTGCACTTCATGTATGAAAAAAAAAATGGAGAGAGACAGACAAAGAGTGAGAGAGAGACGCACTTGGATCATAAAAAGCAGAATTGCTGCATTAGCAGGGGCTAGAGAAAGGCTCATCATTCCTCCGCGCAACTCATTTGGCACATACCTGTTAACACAATTAATAGCAGAACTATCAACACAAATCCACAGAAAAATTTAACAGCCAACACTTCCAAAGTTAAGAGATAAAACACTTAGTTTTAGCATACATGGTCCTCAATCTGGCAAGTGAAGGTAAGATCAGGCCAACACATGCATGGAATAAGCAAAATAGTGTGACCAAAACTCCAATTTCCTGCATATTAGAAATGAAAAATGTAAACTTCCAAAAATCTAGCACCAGAACCAGAACAGATAATCTGTGTGTCATATTTCCCTAAGGCATTTTACCTGATAATCATAAGCTATTATAGACGACACAAATCCCATTATGATAAATGAATATACTAGGCAATCCTCAGTTCGAAGTGATGATGGTCCACTGACGAGCCACGGGAATACTGTGCTTCCTAGCATTCTCGCACCCAGCAAACAAGGATATATCAACCCTAAATGCATTTCTCGTCCATCTGCCTAAATTTACAAGAGTTTCAAAGAATTTCACAATTTAGTAGATAATTCACAATTCAATAGATAACCTTCTCATGTATATATACCATACCACCAATGTTGGGGCCCACAGAATCCAAAACACTGTAATGGAGAAGTGAAGGCAAGCTTGTGCCCATGCCAAAAGCCATATCCTTTTATCTGCCAATCATAAAAATTTCATCAACAATAACCACATGCAAAAGCGTATTTGGAAATCAGCTGTCTAATCATTAAATATTAGTATAACCTAGGATGCAACCAATCCTCTCAAACTGCAAGAATGTTCATATTGTGTAATACTCAAAATGCAGAGATCCAAAAAAATGAGGGATGTTCTATAAGCACTCATCTTCTCTCAGCAATCAAGGGTGATCTACATAAATTAGTTCAGATATATAAGTTTATGATTGAAGTGAAGAAAGACTATCATGGATCAGGGGACTGATGAATTGTGAGGACTAACAGTGCAGAGCAGCAAAGAGATGTAAGATAGCTAAAAGGAGCAAGAGAAAGACGGGTTCTATTTGGAGGCAGTAAATTACTTGTCAACAAGATGATGGCCCCATGAGACATTAAAAAATTTAATGACATCAAACTGGTATAGAATCTAAAAAATTAGTTCAGTTATTTTTCCAACTTGGATGAATTCGAAATTTCGTGATACCTGTATCTTTCCAGTTTTACTCAAGCTTAGTTAATAACTGATTTGGTTGTCATTTTGAAATTGTCTAAACTTAGTTTGTTTAAAAGAATAGGCAAGATAAATTTATTAAAAAGATAGGACCCTTACCACCTAAAATATATGCATAGAAGGACACTCTATACTCCTTAAATGCAGCAGTTTGTGCAGTTCCTCTGAATCCTCCAGTAACACTAATAATGCTTATCATTGCCAAGATTATAGCTGCACTGGAAGGAGATACTATGTTCTTCTCCATATTATCGCCAACCAGCCAATTTGCAAGCACCTGGCTTCCAATGTAAGATGCAGACTCAAAGAAAGTCATTAACCAAAATGTATCACTCATTGAATCTTGCCTGTGCCCTTGCTGCAAAGAAAAAAAAAATACAAACACCATAATAATCAGCAATCTAGCTATTTCAACACATGCCTATAATGTCATAAAGGAGTTCACAGTCCCAAAACACTTTAGTACCACAGAACAGGAACTAATCACTTAATCAGGTAAAAAGAAATGATAAATCAAGGTCAATTCCATCAGGAAAAATTGTGGTACCTACACCAAATACTTTCCTTACAAGAAAACTAAAAATAAAGAATGATATCTCTTAACGAACCTTTTCATGTTGAACTACCATCCACGTCTCGAAACTGAATGAAAATATTGAAGAGGCAAGAGACAAACAGATGCTTGCTATAAGAACACTTGGATGAGCAATAATCCTCTTCCATATGCCGACAAAAAGGTGAAGGATGCAAAATATCAAACAAACTTTTTCTGGACCTCTACACACAAGCATAGAATAAGTGATTTTGTTATGGTGTATTACATATTCTATTCCACAAATTTGAAAAAGCAACACTCCAAAGATGTAACCAAATGCAGGAATTTACACTTGGCACTCAGTCAACCTGAATGTTCTTCATGTAACATAGCCAAAACATGATGCATAAAGCACGGAATGATGACGTAAATACCAACAGAAGACTTGATTGTATTAAGTTCAGATGTTTTGTTTAAAAGCCCTACATCAAAAATATGAAAGCTAAACAGAAAAAGTCCTATCTAGGTCAGGATGTTACTTAAACAATCTTACTGCAAAACAAAGGCACACTAGAAGGAAACATTTCTTAAATATTGAGTGTCTGGAATTACTTTTATTATTATTATTATTATTGGTACGTTACACAAGCACCCGGTAGGACTTTTTTTGATAAGTAAGAGTCAATTTTATAAATAGCGCAAAAGCGCAGTCCTGGCACACAGGAAGTATACAAAGGACCGCCTAAGAAGGGGAAGAAAAATATACAAGAAAATCATTAAAGCTAATCACTAGAGGAGCTAGGACTTGAACCCACGACCTCACCCTCCACCTTGCTATAAAGGGAGGAAGTACTATTTAAGCTAAAGCTCATTGGCAGATTGTCTGGAATTACCATTATCAAGGTGGCCCATTTCTTTAAAAACTATCGAATCTGGAATTGTTTGCAACTATTCCATCAAGCAAATGACATCCAGATGAATATGGAGTGTCCATAATGTCAAAATAATCTTGCAAAGAATACAACTGCTCAAGAATTCAGAAAAGTCGCTATGTCCGATTTTGTTTCACATAATAATAACTTTTTTTTTTCTTTTTTCTTCAATTAAATCTGAATAATCCACACAATGGCAACCAAAAGGAAAAGCTAAAAAAAAAAACGCACTTACATTAGATCAGAAAGCACGCCTAAGAATGAGCCAACGAGCAGAGCAGCAGCAGAGCCAATGCAGAGAGATAAAACCATTTCCTCTCTGCTAACGCCATAGTGAGCCAACTCGAACTCTCCAAACACTGACCACAGTCCTTCCATTGCTGTGAGTAACAGAAAACAAAGACAGAGATATAAGCGACCCGAAATCCTAAACCCGCCAAATTCACCAAAATGACACCTCGTACTCTCTCCGTTTGGTTGCCGAGAAATTGCCAAGGAAAAAAAAAATAATTAAGATCACAAACAAATCTCGTAATCACACGAGATTCAGCATTCCGATTCCGTTTCCTTTCACCGCATTTTCTAAGCAACCAAAAGAAACCTGACCGGAAAGCTCTCGTTATGTGTATATATAGATGTGTGTGTATTTATAACTTAATCACAGGAGATTCCGCATTCCAAATATATATATGTAAGGAGAGAGAGAGAGAGAATAAGTGGCTGACCTGAAGCGAGAGAATAGAGAAAGAGGAAGTTCCGCTGGAAACGGAGGAAGGAAGATGAGAATCCGTGGTCGAAGAGCGCCGGGGTTTTGCTTGTAGAGCTGTGGTTGGATGCGAAAGGGAAGAGAAAGATCGAGGCGAGGCACGAGAGGAAGATGAAGATGTATAGGGCGGGATTCAGTTCCCAAACGGAGCTCTCAATGACCACTCCCATTTTCCTTTTCCTACTTCGGAAGATCCGCAAAAAGGAGAAATTGCAATTTTCAGATCTCAGAGAATCCCTGGATCGTGAGTGCCACCACCGAGCGGGCGAGAGATCGATCGGAGTAATGGAATGGTAGAAAGAGGTACTTCATTTGAAGCTGATGAGGGAATTTGTAGATGTATGCAATAGAAAACGCGCCGTTTGTAGCATCTCCATCACACGGCACCGTTTTTTTGTTTTGGGTCAGTTTTTCTTTTCTGTGAGGTGGTTGGAAAAGGAATAGGATTTGGGCTTGGGAATGTACTACGGTCGGTATCGAGTTTTAGTTGTTGAATGAATCAATGATGATGAACTTTTTTCGTTAATTAACAGGAGTTGCTGTCTCAACTGTTTCTTTCATTTGTAAAACCAAACAAATGGCTTAATTAGGTCTTTTTTTTTTTTTTTCTATTCAAATAAGGGGAACAGGGAAAAGGACTACAAATGAGGGTCTTTCCCACTCCTAAACCGAAGAGCAGAAATAAAAGGAGTACAAGGGGGAATGCTACCAAAAACATGATTGGCAGCGGCCCATCTAGCTACTTGATGAGCACTAAAATTGGCACATCTTGAAATTTTAAAAGCACTCCAAACAGGAATGGAATGCAGTTCTAATAAAATATCAGAAATCAAAGGAGCAATGTTCCAATCAGAAACCAAAAGAGGATTGTTGATAGGTCATTTAGACTTGGACACAAAGTTTTTCTCCTATTAAGTTTGTTAGGGGTTGGGCCCATATCTCTTTTTCTTGGAAACGACCCATAGATAAGAGGACCGAACCTGTACATATATATATTCGTCGATCTCCGTCTCAAGGGTCGGTTAGCGCACCGAGGTTTCCCCCATCACTTAAGGTTCGGCTCCCGCATAAAGGATATAATGATTCTTGATGAAGAGATGACAAGACCCATTATGGCTAGCATTTAAGGCAGCCGGCCTTGGTTGCTGCTCCTGCATATTTTCGAGGTCCACCTGCCTTTCGAGACGTGATTGACATGACAAAGGATCGGATGACGTGGGCCAGTATTTACGCGACACATGGAGGGGTCATTAATGGATCTCATGGGCATAGAAGACAATAAGAAACTTAAGGTCCCACTAGAGAGGTTCATTAAATGAACCTCGGGGGGTCCGCTACTATATAAGAGGAAAGATGAGGTTCGGTGGGAGGTATGTAACAAAAAACCCTAAAAATACTCTGAGTTTTCTGAGAATGATTCCTTAAAGAAAAATACTAACTTAAGCATCGGAGCTATCCTCCGTAGGCAACTTCCGGCAAGCTCTTGTGTCTAACGTTTTCTGTGTTCTCAGGTCCACATGCAGCCGGAGTAGAAACTATCTCAACAAAGTTGAAGAAATTTCATTTAATTCCGTTTATAAAAGTGTCATATGTCATGGTAAGAAACACATGTTTTTTTTAATATAATTTTCTTAAACTTTGTTAATGCTATTAAAAATACCCATGATTCTTACATGTTCAAAAAATATATGACAATTTTATAGATTTGATTTAAGAAAATTTTTTCAACTCAATTTGAAGGAAACTATATCCTTTAGACTTTATATTTGTTCTTTTGTTTTCCTTCAATAACAAAACATGATTGTCACATGTTTTAGAGAAAGTGGTTACAATTATCTAATCAGATTGTCCGATGTATAGTTAATCAATGCAAGTGAACTTTTTTCTCTCGAAAGTGTACGAGAGCGTTCTAAAAAGCTTGTTGGCTCTCTTCTCCCTTGTATTTTCCCTTTGCCAAAAACTACCTTGACCGCTCCTTTTAATTGCCAACCAGGGAGAAGGTCCTCTCTCCTCATCCTCGACCTTTTTTTTTCCCCCAAGACCCTCCCCCCTTTTTTCTTGTTTTATGTGCAACTTAAAAATCAAATCTACTACATTTCCCTATCCTTCATCGCCTGCTTCTGTTGATGGCCTTCACCCTCACACATGCACATCATGTTTTGCCCAAGCTCGCGTGTGTTGCACAAGCACACCACCTCAGTCGCTCCTTGTTTTGTCACGCTTGGCTTCCTTCTCTATTTCTTCTCTAAATCTCCATAAATAATATCTTCTTTTTGTTTACGAAGAATCTAAGATTCAGTTGTTGGTCTAGATGTGGTGTCCACCAAGCCTTCTCCGTTAAGTTTCTCCTTCATCAAACACTGAGATGATACTCCATTTCAACAGTTCTGATCCAGCCTTTACCAATGTTTCAAGTGGTGTTTCAAGCATGTTCACCACTAATTTGCCTTTACAAACCGCCATTTTCGACAACCTCTTTCTTGCCAAACAGACCAAGAATCCATTTAGCTAAGCCATTCTTATGACCCATTTCCAGTTCACCACTAAATTGCCTTTACAAGCCGTCATTTCTAGCGGCCTCTTTCTTGCCCAATGGGCCAAAAATCCATTTAGCCGAGCCATTCGTATGACCCATTCTCAGTAGCATTTAGGTCTTTTATACTATGTATTGATATACTGGGGTTATTTAGTTGCCCCACCCATCTTTTGTGTTTTTCATTTGATGTACTCTTCCCCTTCCCTTCTCCCTTTGTGCTTTGCTTAGAAAATAATAATAATAATAATCAACACAAGTGCATGCTTAAGTATGCGATTGGTGAAGAGTGCACACAGTTCCAGTGCTTTAGGTTGGCAGCTTCTTTAAAAATTGTATTGGGCGGAAGTCAAGCTTGAGGATCTGCCGTTTTTGCTCTACTCAGGAAAACGCAAACGTGAAAAAATTTAGAAGAGGAAAACATTCATCAACAATTCACAACTCAATGGATATGCCATTGGCTCAGCTAACTGTACAAAACTCAATGACTTTCCCATTTTCATGGAGGAAGCTGAAACATTGCTAATTTCCCTTTTCCTCATAATCAAAGGAACCAAAAACAAAAAAGTCTACTAAGGAAATTCCTAGGCCTAAATTATATACTTCTCCTGGTAAACCATGGCCCATGGGAACCAGTGTGGGAATTAGAGATATGTTATCCCACAGATTCATCTTCAGTTCTTTATTCACAGAGAACAGTGCAATATCTACGTCTACTAAGGAAATTCCTAGGCCTAAATTATATACTTCTACTGGTAAACCATGGGAACCAGGCCACGTGTGGGAATTAGAGATATGTTATCCCACAGATTCATCTTCAGTTCTTTATTCACAGAGAATATTGCAATATCTACTAGGTTATAAACAGTCTGATGCCTCCAATCCTCGAAGCGATATCCACATCCTTGCTGTGAGGATTTAGGACATGCCACTCTGGTCTTTGTCCTGGAGAAGAAACCATGACAAGTTAGTGAAAGCAATACATATTATCTTTAGACCACTTCAATATGAAAATCATCACTCAATTTCAATCCAATTAACTTTCTATTCAAACAAATACTGAGAAAACTACATAAGGAGAAAAATGTCAACATTGTTTGGGAAACAAAAAAAATCTGTATTTTCAGATCAGTCTGGCATGCAAGTCTAAAAACAAATTAAAGCTATGAACGTCCTAACCAAACAAACATGCGCATACCATAATCAAGGAGTTTGGACCTGAAATCCAGTCACATCCAATCCCTCAACACGGGGTTTAGTCTCCATTTTCCTGCAGTGAAAAATATATATGATAACTATAAAGGCAGTTGTTGCGGGACAAGTAATAACTGAAGGAGCAAAAAACAAAATTTGAAATGCCATCCACTGATCCACCCAGATGGAAATATTAACATTTATTACCTTTCATCTACAGCACCTGGTTGGTTTGGTGGCGATGCCTTTAAATTAGAAGCTAGATTCCTAAACACTTCGATTTCTTCAGAAACCTGTTTATTATCTCCCTGCACATATGTGAGGAATATGAACCCCAAATTGTTCATGGAAGAAATCACTCAAAGAACAATAACAGTGTGTGGTCCAAAAGCAAAGGCTTACAACAAAATCATCTTGCATCCACCCAGGAATGCTTCTTGAGAGAAGGGTGATGTACTGCTCCATTGCCACCTCCGGAGTCATATTACCAAGTCGTTGCCAAGCATTCCTTGCATAAAGTAGAACTCCATCGATTAAGTAACCAAATGATGCAACAAGAAAATCTATTAGGATGACTACAAATCAGCAGGAAGTGAAGGCCTTAATGTGGTGGTACTGTATCAAGTCCATTTCTTCGACTCCAAGCAGTTTTCAAACAGCTCTATGCATTCACGAACTCAGTAAAAACTACAATATTGAAACTAATGCTACTCAAAGTGTTGGGAAGAATCGGAAGATATACACCCAGGGAGTCTTCAAGTGAGGCCTTTATATAACATGTTAGGATACTAACTTTAACTCAAAAGACAACGGCATATTATTACTCGATGTGGGTTTTTCCATTAGACACGAAACTCCAACACACAGACAAATTGGCAACCATAATATTTCTTTTTGATAAGCATAATTGGCAACCATAATTAAGTAGGTAACCCACAATTTGTAACAATCGAAATTTATAAGAGTAGCCAATTACCACTTGGCGCGAGCAGAGAGCTTGAATGCCATTGGTTGACGTTCATGGCAAGGCCCTTGGGTGGCAATCTTGTGAAGCCCATACAACCGCATCTTCACATCGCTGCCAAGCGTCGAAACTCGATCAGCATTATAACTCGAGCCCACAAACGCCACCGCAGTGCCGAAGACCTTTTCCAATTCGGTCCTCTCGATCCCCTCCCAATCATCCTCCAAATCAAACAGTCTATCCCTGATACCAACATCTCCATCCTTGTCAAACTCAATCTCGCATAGCTTTTCCCTCTTACGACTTCCATCAACCAAGTTCTCCACAGATATCTCTCCGATGGATTTCTCTCCCAACTCAACGACCTTAGCTTCCCCAACCTCCTCCGTCGGTGACTCACAGCCTTCGCTCACAAATCCTCGAACCGGTTCAGTTTTATATTCATCAGCTTTTTCAACGAACCCGATTTTTCTCTCACTTTCGCAACAGCGAGTTTTCGGTTCCACTTCGAGTTTAGGCTGGGGCGTGACCGATTTTTTGGTCGAATCCCTGCGTGATCTCACCCTAGAGCCGCGTTTTATTTCACCAGCGGAAGCTGATGAGAGGAGCAGCGCGAGGACTACAGAGAGCGAAAGAGAAAGAGCAATGGTCAAGAGCAATTCGAGAAAAAGCTCCATGGCAAGCTTTGTGTGTTTGTGTGTGAGAGAGAGAGGTGACGATCAGAGTTGATTTTGATGAGGAAGAGACTAAAAGAGAGAGGATTTTGCAGGGCAGAGCAAAGTATATTCTGCCGTGCTTTGCATCTCCCACAACTGTTAGGTGTTGGTCCTTGATAAAGAGACCTTATTTCGAAAACGACTCTTTCACTACAAAATTACAAATCGTGACAGAGCAATCGGTGGTTATGGTGTCCGCCTGTCCGGTTTGGACTCCCGAGGTTTTTTTTTGTTTTTTTTTTTAATGGATTTAACTTGGGTGTGTAAAAAAAGACAAATATATGTGCCATAGATAATCTACTGAAACAACGAATTTTAAGCGATTTTTTTTTTTTTTTTGTCTTTTTAAGACATTGGTATGAAAGTTACTTTTTTTCTTTCTCTAAATTATTTAAAACACACTATATCAATCAAATGTGATAAATAAATATAAAGATAAGCGTTACTATGCACTTTAACATTTTCTTTTGTCTTCACCGACATTTTGAATACATTAAATATATTAATAGAAAGAAAAAAATCTAATTAGATCTCTCTTTTTATATATATATGAGACAAATCTAATTAGATCTCGAACACGTAAAGTACATTTTTTTTTCAAGTAAAGTACAATTAGTAAAATTTTTAAACAGTATATTGATAAGTCGAATTTCAATTAAAACACAAATAAGTTCATCTTTTTTTTATCAATATTATATACGTGTGAGCAAAAAATAATGTCATAAACATTTTTGTAATAATATAAGTTTATAACTTTGTGCTATGTGCTATGTTATCTTAACTTTATATTATTGATTGTAACTAAAGCTATTAATTGTAAGATTTTTTTACTTATGATCTATTCTCAATGAATTATAAAAAATTAAAATAAAATAAAATACATTGAAGCAACAAATCTCTTAAATTAATTAAGTAAAAAATAATTAATGTGACACTTTATAATTGTTATAGTAATTAAGTAAAAAAAAATAACTTATTAATTCTCTTAATTATTTTATTAATTACAAATGGTCAATTTTGTCAATAGTTTTATAGTAAAAATCGTATTACTTTAAATATTTTTTGATTTAAAATAATGTAAAAATATTATTGTTCATGTCAACAAATTAAGCTTAACTTATAAGCTTATTTGTATTACACCGTCCATAAAATAACAAATTAGAAGTGATGAAATGAATGCTGATAATGTACTCATTTAAAATGTTGTGTCATTGATTCGATTAATTCGAGATAGAGTGTGGATGTGGTTCTACAAGAGAATTTGAAGTGGAATTGTAGATAAAGATGGACATCACTTTTTCGTCCAAACTATGTTTGAAGAATTTCAGATGGAGTAATAAGCTTTTTCTTTGAATTTGATTCGATAATTTTTATTTTTTTGATGTAATTTATAATTTTTTTGTGTCTCGATTAACATATGAGAAATATATATTTTTTCAATTGTAAAAATAGAGTACATGCTTTTTTAGTATATATTTTAAAAATTTTATTAATATTATTAAAAAAATATATTTTTTACCTGCTTAAAAACGCATAACAAATTTATATATTAGATTGAATAAAATTCTCCTAACCTAAAATTCAAAGGAAACCTATCCTATAAAAATGATGTCAATTCAAATATGTCCTTTTATAGTTTTATATTCTTAATGGGACGACACAAACAAAAGCACAACAGTAGCGTAAGCATTACGTTAATGTTTATGGCAGGTGGGGCGGTGGCTGGGGGCAGGGCACATGTTTATTTCGTGGCCTTAATTCATTTCGTCCTACTAGGCCATGTCAACATTGGGGAGGATACACTTCATAATTTAGAAAGGAAAAGACAAAGTTAAACGATGAAATAAAATTATATATTTTGCTTAACAAAAATTCCATAACCGAATTTCGATGCAGATCAATGATTACGCATTCTGGCCTCAGTATATGGATTGTTGTCTCCTAAATGCAACAAATTAAGAAACTAGTTTTACCAAATTCTGTCGGCAAATGTCACATGTGCAATAGCTTAGTATTTTTAAGGGTAAATTACATTTAATTATCTCAAATGATCACTCAATTTGTTTTCGAACTTTAAAAAGGTACAATGTCCCTTACCCGTCTCTTTTCCTTAACCTTCTTCGTTGAGGGTTTTTTGGTTAAAAGTAATGCTAAAAATAATATTTTTATCTCACAATATTGATGTAAAAATTTTGATCATTTTTTTTTTTTTAACAATTACTGATTCAAAGGTTAATTGAAACTTTTGCGCTAGCATTATGAGATATTTGTATAGTAAAAATATAGTTTATAGTATTACTTTTTTATTAAATTCGACGTAAAACAGGTCACGTGCAGTACACCTTTAGATAATTTTTTATTTTTTTAAAAAACAAATCTAGGGGCATAGTTATATTTTCACATATTTCATAAATATAACAATAAGTTTTTTACGAAATAAGTCACTTAAAACGCACGTGATCCTTCTTCTGTTAGAATTTAATAAAAAATTCTAACAAAATTAGTAAATGAAAGGGTTTCGCTACTTTGATAGATTGGCGAGAGACACTACAACTTTTTAACGTTTAGGAGAACATTGCAAATTACGTAATAATTAAAATATAGGAAATGTTATAACATTTACCCTAATCATTTTTTTTTATAATTTCGAATATCACAATTATCATTGAATTTATGGGACTCACACATAAAACTCACACAAATTTATAGTTTCAATAATAATGATAATATTTAAAAAGATGAGTTAAAGATTTGGATATATGCCATAATATTTCTCTTAAAATATTATTTCAATGGAAAACATTTTTCTATGGAACGTCATAAATATTTTCAAATAATTGGTTACGTTTTAAAAACATAATCAACGAAAAATATATTTTTGGTCAACAGTAAAACATCTCCCTTACTTTCTGTAAAGTGATTTATATATATTTTTTAAGCATAAAACAATTACCGTCCATGTTTTAAAGCATAAAATATACGTTTCTGTATAATCAATGATTTGCTAACTGGTGCTAACACAGGGCTATCATGGTAAAAAGGCTAACGACTTTAATTCCGTTGTTTCAGGTTGAAGCAGTCTTTTTTTTTTAAGTATTTAGAACGCTGTTTAAATGTTCTAATTAGATACCAGCAGGAATCTTGGATTTTTTTTTTTGGTATATAGATTCCACAAAGCAAAAAAAAAAAAAAAAAAAAACTAAAATAAGGGAGTAAATCTTTGCCACTGCATATAAGAATCTTGGTTGGATTGCATCGATGCCGCCAAGAAAGCATATGAAACAAAGAGTAAGGCTACCAACATTTTTATTTTATAATTATTTTATTGATTTGATAATGTCAATTCATTAATATTTTTTTAAAAAAATTAAAACTGATTCAATGATTAATTACCGTCAATAACTTAAAACTGAAATAGGGTTTTAACATTCCTTGAAAAAGATACGGCTTCATTAAATAGACACTATTAGTTTTTAGTCTGAATCACAACTACTCCCGTGAAGAGAATTATTTAATTAGCTTTATTAAATATAATACGGTACGTCAACTTTACCAACCATTAGTTAAGCTTAACCTTTCACTTTAAAAATTAAAAAATAAAAATATTAAAAATAAAAATAAAGGTTAACCCATCATATAGATTACAAATTTCGGAATTGTGATTGGTAAGATTTTGAAATAATTCAAAAATAAAATAAAATAAACATTCCTTTATATTTCATATAAGAAAAATATTTTATATGTGTATGTATTATAATATTAATTAAATAATTAATTTAAAATTTTAAAATATTTGATCGTTTAATAATATGAAACACTGTATAATTCATGGATGGTATCAAACCTATTTGTTCATAGAATCACAAATCCAACCCAAGCATAAATCAAATGCTTTGTCAACTTGATTGGGAGGAAAAGTTAGTAGGTTGGTTAATGTGTGTGTGTGTGTGTGTGTGTTTTTTTTTGTTTTTTGTAATAAGTGGTTAATGTGTTTTTAGAAGTGTTTTAAGTTTGTAGTTTGAAAGAAGTGTTATGATATGAGGTGAAAATTGTTTTTATATTTTAAAAGCTTATTTTGTGTTTTGTGTTATTTGTTACTATATTAATCTTATA
The DNA here is from genome assembly GCA_900184695.1 of Betula pendula. Classification (NCBI taxonomy): domain Eukaryota; kingdom Viridiplantae; phylum Streptophyta; class Magnoliopsida; order Fagales; family Betulaceae; genus Betula; species Betula pendula. The sequence goes on from FXXK01000016.1 coordinate 928,576, forward strand.
ATGTAAAAGAAAGACACAAATAAACATAACCATATATTTTTTTTCCGGAGTAAATAAGTTATTGACCATTTAAATTAAAAAAATTAATTGTAGGTCAGATGATTCATATTGCTATGGGGGTTAACATCCATAACATTTTTTCATCGAGCGGGATTAATTAGTATATTGATGGGGCGTTTAGATGAGGGTAATTTTTTAGGATTTATGGGATTCTTAAAATATTATATTAATTGGTTGCACTCAAATGAAGAGGATCTAGATATCCAAGGAAATCGTGGATTTTCATCCAATTGCCTTTTGCTAAGAATGTGGATTCCCTTATGAAGATGGGATAATTTACACTATCTTTGGACATGAGAATGTTTTATTTCTTTCAAATGACAAGAATGCCCAAATTCCATATGTTTTTATTAATAATGCGCTAAAACTTGTTGACCTTTTTGTGCTACTATTGGGGTTTTTTGTTTTTTTTATTTATTTATTGGATATTGTTATGATTATAAAAGTTAGACTATGTGATAATTTTGTTACGATTATCTTTTAATGTTACTTTTGGGTTTGATTTTGGTCATTTGTAAAATTTGTATACAAAAAGAAAAAAACTATTTTATTCCATAAAAAATGAAAAATTAATGCAAAATATGTATATAAAAGTGAGGAACTGTTTTATTCTATAAAAAATTGAAATAAACACGTTTTATTTGGTTATAGATGAAAGGTAAAGAAAATAAATCAAATAGTATAGACAATTTATATATTGAAAAATTAAAGAAAAAACCAATATTTTTATATAGTTTTATTCCATGTCATATGTTGTTTAATTTTTAAAGAATTTTATATCAAATAGCCTTATGCACTTGGAAAGATAAACATAAGGATATTTGGAAATAATAAATATTTCATATAGGATGACTACTACATAGGGGTAAACCAAACGAATTTCATATTATCGGAAATCATATCATATTCCTAGTAATTTCCAAACGTAGAAATAATCACGTTCTTAAGAATCAAGATTTTTGTAAGCATAATATTTTTAAAAATGTGAACGCCAGAGGAATGTTAAATTCCGCAAACCAAATGCCACATAAAGATCATTAGAACTTAGTCGCTTTGTGCATAGGAATGGCCGGGGTCTTAGATGTTTTAGAATGTTTTGTAATTATTATTATTATTATTATTTTATAATAATTTGTATTTTGGTACTTGAATATAAAATTTATGAATAATACTACAATTTACACCTATTTTATAGGCTGACGTGATGTGTTTTAATTTTTTTTTTTTTAAGTGACAAACATAAAAAGATACTTAAAAATATGTTAGCCAATACAAAATGAAGATAACAAATGAATATGAAAAATAACATTTATATTAATTTAGTTACGTACAAATAACTAAAAATAAAACAACAAAGTAAAAAATTTAAAAAATTTTAATCTTATGATTTTATAGGAATGATTTACCCGAGGATTATACATACCAAGGGTAGATCTACTAGGAAAAATATCCTCTCAATTTTAAATGAAATAAAAAGTAAATTAGTGTAAATTGAGGGGTAAAAGTATCAAAAACTGAATACTTTTTATTTTAAATAACAAATTTACACATAAATATACACTAACTTGGAATGGAGAGGATTTTAGTCGGATCCACCGAGCTTCTTATCAGATGAGCCATGAATTAGAAAAAAAAAAGAAAAAAAAAAAGATTTGCCATTTACCCTTTAGTCAAAACTTAAAAATCAGACAATTATAACTTACACAAAAAAAAAAAAAAAAAAAAAAATCAGACAATTATGCAATTCTATTCGCCGGTGACTTTCTTTATGGGTGAGTCAGGTGACCGAATCATTTTATCTCTACCTATATAAAGCCATTCCACATCAAAGCCCTACCCCTACTGCTTACAAATCTGAGACTCGTTCGCGAAATTAGGGTTTTCAGGTTCGCTCATATCTTTCCATTTTTCAGTCATGGGAGGAGGCAACGGGCAAAAGGCGAAGATGGCCCGTGAGAAGAACTTGGAGAAGCAAAAAGGCGGCAAGGGTAAAATTCCAATCCTCTGTTTTTCGCAATCAAATTTTTTTTTTTTTGTCTTTTCCTTTGTGTTCTGTTTTTTAGCTGAGAATATGGCTGAAATTACAAGAAATTAGACTCTCTACTTAAATTCGAACTTTCGGAGGCTTAATTGAGGGGGGTTTTCTGGGTATCCAAGATAACATGGAAAATAAGATAAGAACCTTTTTTTTTTTTTCAAAATTTATATATTTAAGATTAAAAAAGCTGTTTGGCTTTTCCATTATTACATGTCAAAGATCTACATGTTTTTGGTGTTCTTAATTTGGATGATTTGATTGATTTTCTCAGGAAGCCAGCTAGAATCAAACAAGAAAGCAATGTCAATCCAGGTATTCTAGAGTCTGTTGCGCTTGTGATATGTCTTATTTTTGAGTTTGTAATTATGTTTGAGGATGGTTTGGTTGATTCATTGTCTTTAATTATGGAAATTTAGGGCTGTTGAAATATTAGGCATGATAGTAGATTAGGAGTAGGTTATATAATAGTATGGTGTTCTTTGGGTTGAAGTGCATGTACTGGTCCATTCCATATCAAACCATCTTGAGTCTGCTAGCTTGAATTTTAGGAAGAGATGGGTCTAGGTTGTTCCAAATAGGAGGAATTTCATTCCACTGCTAATGATAGTTACTGCCGTTACAATTTTTACTGCCTGACGACCAATCTGCACTATCCTTCACAGCATTTCGTAAATAGTAGATCATTTGTTTGTTAAAGACCAATTAATAGATATCAGAATTATTGTTGGTAGTGGGCTTGCAAGTTGGATCTTAGTGTCTAATAAAACAGAAGACCAAATCTAGGAACATGGTTTTAGTCTAAAGTGTGCGCACTAAGATACAAGAGAGGAGATAAATTATCTTGCTTTGAACTTCAATTTTTATAATTATAGTTGATTACCCATTCCAGTTGTAGTTATGATTGATCCTTTGAAGCAAGCATCAGGAAAACATGAACTTACTACTAATTCATTGGGCATGAATGGATGCACGAAAGGCATGTCTGCAAAATCCTTCCCCCCCCCCTCCCCCCCCTTTTTCTGTTTTAATTTCCCCCACTAAATGAATAATTATATTTGAAAAGAATGTTTCCTGGACTGTACATTGGACCCGGGATTTTTGCCTGTAAAAAGATTCCTCTGCTCTACGGAGGTCACCCTAAGCTTTAGCTGCTTTGGCTTCCTCTTAGCAAAGAGAGGCATCAGTAGGAGACAACTGATCAAACTTCTGAATGGAAATCAAGCTTACTCTTGGCAGTTGAGCCTCTAGAGGATAAGGCAGTTGAGCCTTATTAAGTCTTTTGAGTTCCTGTTTGAGCTTCCCGACTTGATGATCTAGTGATTCTACCTGGTTCCGTGTGTTATGATGCTATTTGGGTAAGTGAGTTTATATTGGTGCTAGTGTTTAGGGCAGATAATGTATACCATAAGTTATTCTGGGTATTGGACTAATTATGCCTGATTCAATTCTAGACCCAATACAATGGACTATTGGTGCAGCTGTATCTTCACATATTGAACTCCCGTTTAATTGTTGGTTAGTGAATAATGTTTTTGGTGAATTTTATATGCAGTGCAAGGTGTGCATGCAGACATTTATGTGCACCACAACAGAGGTGAAGTGCAGGGAACATGCAGAAGCAAAGCACCCCAAATCTGATGTTGAAGCTTGCTTCCCTCATCTCAAAAAATGAATGAATTTATCGGAAAGAACAATGTGGAGACATATAGATAATATCATCATCTCTTATGTTAAGCTTTCTGCTATGATTCCAACAGTCCTACGTCATGGTTACTTTATGCGTTGTAGAATTGGTACTGAGAGAGGGGAAAGGGGGATAGCGTGAAGTCCCTTTGTTATAGTGAAATCAGTGTTTAATCATAATGAATATCAAGCTTGTTTATTTATAATGAATATCAATGTCATGGATCGCCAAACGTTCATCTTTTATTGTGCTAATTTAGGGCCGTAAGTGAGCATAGCTATTTGTGAAATTGTTTGATTTAGCTTGACATGTTTGGTTTAGCCTGGCTTGAAATCGGTTCTTTTATTAAATGAATAGAGTTTAAACAAAAAATTTTAGGCTCATATAAATTTAGGCTATGCTCGTATAAGCTCAATTTGACTCATATAACTTTATTTTTATTATACTATTTTTAACTTTGTAATAAGAACATGTTATATATTTAAAAAAAGAAAAAAAATGTTGTTTGTAATGTAATAGATATAAGTTAAATTATTATAATTGCAAGTCTAAATATAGATATAGGTGTCTTTGAATATACATGAGTGAGTTTATCGTTCATATATATTTGTGTGTATATGAATGTATATATATAATACTATAAGATAGTCAAATAAAATTGAAATTAGAATATTTAAAATTTGAGTTAATTTATCTAATTACTCATAATAAATATTAATCGTAATTAAATGACTAATTATTAATATTAATTTTTTTAAAAAAACATTAAACAAATATGGTACTTACTTTATATTTATATATGAAATGATTAAATTAATTGAATGGTTTGTAAATAAATTTGAGCTTGTTTAAAAAATAAATCAATGATTAGCTCGTGTTTAGAAAAAATTAAATGAACCAAACACATTTAATACTCATCTCGGTTCGAGTCGATTAGAGAGACCTACGTGCTATCTTCAATCCCAATCCCAGTGCAGGCATGTAATAATCAGCTTATTAAAAAAATTAAATTGAATGTTCTAAATGACAGGCACAATTTTTTTAATTTTCAACATAGCTAGCTTTGCGAGTTAACAGTACTCGCTAATTAAGGGACTGCATGCGTGTCATTGAAGTGCTTCAACATAAAGACTTGAAAACAGAGTTCCATTCAAACAAAACAAGAGACCTAAAGATGACTTGGTGAGAACCCATACACAACCTTGACTGCCTACAGCCAGCAAGAGGCAGCCATTAACATTTTTAGGGTTTATAATACATATTCCAAATAACACAAGCTCTGGTTTGTTTGTGTACATGGACTTTCAAATGATCAACCTATTATGTCCGCATCCTGCTACTTTCTGCTGCCCTCACCTGCGAGAAATATGGATGTGCCTGCAGTACGAAAACCAGCATGGCAACATGTTAGTATACCGAAGAACAACAACAGAAACCTCCCGAAAAAATAACAGGAAACCAATATATCCTCACAAAACAAGGAGAAGAACAGAAACCTCCAGCAAAAATATCCTATTTCTACCCTGGCATGGGGTGCGAGCTATTTTGATTGAATAATCAAACCCATAGAAAGTATGAGTAATGTAATCAATTAATCTCAGGGAATTGCAAAAAGAAAAAAAATTGAGAAAGTGAACATCACGAAAGCCATTTTTGGGTTAACTATAAGACAAAGAAACACTATTAGTGAATCAGCACAAACATGATTACCATGGCTTCTCTTGCAGTTAGCCTGTCCTGATGATCATACCGTAGGAGCTTATCAAGAAAATCAATGGCCTGCATCCATATACGTTTTAAAAAAGCAACTATTACAGAAGCACTGATGATAAGCTAAAATTTAATACATCAGAAAAGAGCAGAAAAAAATGACCTCTGGAGAAACCAGATGCTGATTATCTGAATTAATAAATTTGGACCAGGGTTTCCTGCTGTGCCTGCAGAAAAAGGTACCAACATATTAACACATGGCAAAGCATATAACTAGTTTGAAGCTGCATGTAATGATTAATTGAATTGAATGGAGGGTTCTTCAATCATTTTTGCTAGTTGCAGCAGTTCTGAGGCAAAGTTGAAACCACTGCATTACGATATTAGGCCTTATTGCAAGAGCGACAGTGTAATGAAATCAGGCTTTTAAAGAATACCAGAGAATTGAGTCCATTAAGGTGAAAAAACATACCTCCCAACAAGCGCATCAAGTTGAGGATCAAGCTCTAAATGATACTTATTCAGATATGCATTTAACTCATCAGTCCCAAGTACCTGAAAAGCATGCCACTAACACTCATATGGAGATTCTTCTGGGGGACAAAAGTATTGTACCATAAAATATGTTTTCTAATTGAGAGAAAAAAAAAAAAATCTTAGGCAATGACCTAAGTAATAATAATACTATAAACATCCAAAGAAAATATAGTGAATAGTCGTAATAAAAACTTCCTGTTAAAACACATTTTGTTGACTCAGATTTCCCAATATAAAGGTTGAATGTCTATAAATTTAAGATTTCTGCCAAATCAGAATAAGCACTACCTTGGCAATTTTGACAAGCTGATCGTGGTTGTCATGACCATAAAAGAATGGCTCCTTCCGGAAAATCTACATAAGCAGCAAGTGCAATGAGCAAGCAAACTATCTAATCCATTTCTATAAAACACATGCACAAGCACCTAGAGAATGAGATGTGGTCTAAATTACATTTTACAAGACGTTACACCACAAGTATTCTAACTAGAATCCAGTCACTATAATTCTTACCATTCCAGCAAACATGCATCCAAGGCTCCACATGTCTAATGAATAGTCATAGTCTTGTAAATCAACAAGAAGTTCGGGCCCCTTAAAGTATCTGAAAAACAAGGAAAGAAAAAACACAATCTTTTCAGAAAATTGAATTTTCATATTTGAAGGAAAACAGCTTAAAATGCCATATACCATCAAATATTTATTTTAAGCATGTAAACCACTCTCTGATCTGTAGATGTGAACACAGCATCACACACTATTGCAAGAATAAATGTAGGTTATGGAGAGCCAAAAACTCATATAACACAATTCTTTTTGTATGTGCCTGTAAGTATGCTTTATAAAAAAGATGTTTGTGCATGAATTTGTATGTAACATCTATAGTTCTGTTCATATTATAACATACTAGCAATTCTATGAAACTGAACGTACATGCCTTACAGTATATAACAAAGTTTAGAATTACTTTAGAAGTGGTTTTTAACAGGCATTCTATACATAATACATTCGTTCATACCAGTCTTGGACATGTTCATGAATACCCAACCAAGGGTTGGACACCATATTCTGCTGACAAATGTTTTACAAAAAAAAAAAAAATGCTAATAAAAACTTATCATAAATATCACTAGATGTACTCTTTCGAGAAGTGTGTTTCAATTTATAAGGCTGAGGCCCATATGTCTTTGGAACATTACCTTGAAGCCACACGAACATTATATTCCTTGCCAGGATGGTAAAACTCAGCGAGACCCCAATCTATCAAGCGAAGTTTCCGCAACTCATGGTCTATCATAACATTGTGAGGCTTCACATCCCTGTGCATTATTCCTTGTGAATGGCAGTAATCCAATGCCTGCAATATAAAGTTAGCAGAACAATTTTGTTATGAAAAAGTGCATTTACAACACCGTGAAAAAATTCAAAATCCTCCAGTGTGCTGCCTATATAGTAGTTATCTTCGTACCACAAATACAAATGATGATCCATACCCAAACAATCTTACATATATACAAAATCAAAAGGTCAATACTAGAGGCATATAAACTCAAGTGTTTCAATCAATAACTAGTGCCAAAAATATACATTTTGCAATTTATTTATTATTATTTTATGATCCATACCCAAACAATCTTACATATATACAAAATCAAAAGGTCAATACTAGAGGCATATAAACTCAAGTGTTTCAATCAATAACTAGTGCCAAAATATACACTTTGCAATTTATTTATTATTATTTTAATTAAGAACCTCAGTACCCTGTCACAACTAGGGAAAAAGCATATTTGAAGGGTATCAGAGATATTGAACGGTAAAGTAGCAATTCTCCCTATGGAGGGTTTTGACATTCATTTGCAAAATTGTCAAAGGAGTTGTGTCGAATGATGCGGACTGCATAATTATAAAACCGCCTAACCAAGAAGAAACAAAGGAAAATAAACACTTAATAGTGCCGCAACCATCCTCTAGAGATCAGGAAAATTTCTTGGCACTTATGATATAAGATCTGCACCCATGTTCTTTATATCCAAACTAATACTAAATACGGGAAATTTATATCACCATAATCCATGCCAATCACATGCTCCGAAGAGACATCAAATCACTATTTTCCCAAAGTAAGAAGCAGATATAGAAGAAGGAAGGTAGGAAAAAGCAAGTTTGAACAATGTCTTTAAGGATGGCACATCTCCCATTTTTTAGTTTTTAGTTTTAATTTTTTTGACCCCTCCACCTCTTTACATTCTTTTGTTACCCATAAAACACATTGCAGAACCTCAAGTAAGCAATAGATTCACCACCAAGATCCATAAATGAGCATAATTGTGTTGAAGGGAGAAAGAAAAAACAACAAACATGCAATCTTTAATAGATAAATTACCTTGAGAAGTTCATATATGTAGTAGCGTATGTCATAATCAGTCAATGTGGGGTACAGAACCTTAAAATCTGTACTGTTCACATATTCAAATATCAAGCTAGGAGTTTTTGAGTGCTGATCTCTGACAATATCAAGAAGCTTGACAACATTTGGGCCCCCACAAAGGTTCTGGAGTATTTTTATCTCTCTCTTTATCTGCAAAACGATCAATAAAAGCTCATGCTTAATCTTTAATTGCCCTCTCACGAAATATACAGAAAAAGACCACATGAATGGAAAACAAGACCAAGCAACAGAACAGAATATCTAAAGTTACCATATGATAGATGATGCTCTACAGGGGTTTCTCACGCATTTGTTACAAAACTAAATTAATTAGCACAATAATATATACTCCCTCTCTCATTGGTAACATTGGATTATTATAAACCCAACATCATATACACTCAATCTTGTAAAAGTAGTGTTCTAGAAAGCAACCACCTTTGCTCAAATGCTAGCTGTCCCTCAAGGATAGAGTAAATAAAAATTCACCTTCTTTTTCTTAACAGGCTTGAGGATCTTGATTATGCAACGCTCGTTACTATTCACATTTATGCCCTCGAAAACCTCACTGTACTTTCCCCTTCCAACTTTCCGTACAACCTCATAATCATCTTGATCCCTGAAAAGAACACAGAGATAAAACTTCTTAAAGGTTCAGACAAATCACTAACATATATATACGTACAATTACAATGAAAAACATTGGTCACTCCCTTCTCAAACCCAGCAACACTACCATAACCTGTATATACCAACTCTAATCCTACAAATAGAACTTACCCAAGTGCAGTGGCGGAGCCAGGAACGTGTCGAAGGAGGGGCGGAAGCGGAACTAAGGGTATATTTGGAATTGCAATTTCGTAGACAATAAGTGCGATTTTAAACCAAATCACAAAAAATAGATCGTTTGGAAACTACGTTTATAAAAAATTACAATTTGAAAACGCAGAAAATCTGCGTTTTCAAATCGCAGATAAAGAGGTACTTTTTTGAAAACGCAAAATTTTAAATGCTAAACTGCAATTTTAAAGGCCAAACTGCAATTTTGCCAAACGCTTAATTGCGTTTTCAAAAACCACGTTTTAAAATCGCAATCCCAAACGGACTCTAAAATAATATAATATAATGACAATTTTTTTTTTGTTTTCTTTATATACTATTTTTTTATTATAATATATAAAAATATAGTAATTACAATTCAAAATATAAATTATAACATAATATATGTATAAAGAAAAACGTAGCTATCAAACTTCATAAATATATGTCAAATTGATATATCAGTTCACATGTAGACACTAATACAAAAAAAATTTCAGAAAAATACAAAATACAAAGTGTCTAAAACGGCATCCTACGCGATTTTAGAGACACAAAATCATCAAGTATCAAATCTGAACTGAAGCTCTCAGAAATTTCCTTCTCAATGTAAATAACTAAATTATTTGCAAGAAACTCATCCTCCATTTTGTTACGAAATCTTGTTTTAACAACTTTCATAGTTGAAAATGCTCGCTCAGTGGTTGCCGTAGACATTTTAGAATTTGAATTAGCATCTCTTTTCTTAAAAAATACATCAATTGTTTTTGACTTGCTCATGATGTAATCTAAGATTTGTCGAAAATCTGAAAATTTATTTATTTATTTATTAGTTTTAAGAATTTTCACACTAAAGTTTAAACAAACAACTTAACAACTCATGGCTAAATGCTAATGGCACATACTCTAAATGCCAATATAACTCATAAATAATTTCCTATTAAATCAAAGCCTCAAAACATAATCAAACATCCACATAAACCGTAGCAAGGGAGGGCACGCATTTGCAGTCTTAATAATTTTTTTTTTAAAAAAATAATAATAAAATAAAAAACCAAGGGGGGTGTTTGCAGTCTTTAAAAAAAAAAAAAAGAAAAGAACAAAAAAAGGGCGGGCGTGCAGTGTGTCGTAGTGCCTTAAAGGCTAAAAGATGAGAATTTTTTGTTTTTTTTTTTTAAACAAGGGGGGGCGTTCAGTGCCTCTGTGCGACACTGTAGCTTACAGAAATTTTTTTTTTTTTAAAGGGGGCGCGCGCCCCTACGCAGCCCCCCGTCACTCCGCCCCTGGATGAATGCGAATCCGCTATTAACATCACCCTTTTCGCTTCCTTGTGCTGTTATCACACCCAAACCTTTTGCAACCGAATTTATCCTTTTGGTGAAAAAAAAATATATATATTAACATCACCCTTTGAGTGAAAATCATTTTCTAAAAAATTAATTTTTTTAAACTATTTTTCGGCAAAAATTATTTTATATCGATACAAATGAGGCCTAAATCTTGTAATCTCAACAAGAATATTCATTTAATGATTTGATAAGAGTTCGGTCAAACAAGTTGATCAAAAAGAAAATGATCAGTCCAGGATTTCGCTCCATATATATATGGCTCCCTTATCCCCATATACACCACAGATCTTCAAAGTCACAAACTCATAATAAAAACAAATATAAATGCATACGCACTAACTGACGTGAGGCGACGATAAAAAGAATTGGGCATGGTATTTAGAATTGTCACATCGGATGATTAAATTTTGGTTATAAATGCATACGCACTGACTGACGTGAGGCGACGATAAAAGAACTGGGCATGGTATTTAATATTTATAATTGTCGCATCGGATGATAAAATTTTGGTTTCATTTTTCAACTTTGACTACATATTCTACTAGAGATCGGTGAGCTCCACTAGAGAGTTTTGCGTGCGGGGCCCGCCCTTGTCCTTATCCCTATATTATAGACCACATTTTCGCAGACGTCGTCTCAAAGCATTAGAAATCACGGTAATCGTAGAACACAGCCTGGACCGAATGAATAGTCTATTCATTCGGTCCAGGACAATTTTTTTAAATTGATAGGCTTTATACTATTAAAAAATTTTTTTTTTTTTTAAAAACCTATATAGTTTGGACTGAGATGACTGTCCAGGCTGCTGAAAATCATTACTCCAAAAACCATCGTATATTTCAGTAAGAAGCAAACAAACATGGAAGACATGATGTTGCTCTACTCATCCCTCTCTCTTCTCGTCGTTGCTATTGCTTTCAAGCTGATCTACCTTCAATCAAGAACACCATCCAAACACCTCCCTCCAAGCCCACCTTCTTTGCCCATTCTAGGACATCTCCATCTAGCCAAAAAGCCCCTTCACCGTACTTACCACCGCCTTTCGCAAAAATACGGCCAGATTTTCTCTCTCCGATTCGGTTCCCGCCTGGTGGTTATTGTATCGTCCCCATCTGCAGTCGAGGAATGCTTCACAAAGAACGACATCGTCCTGGCAAACCGTCCCTACACACTAGTGGGCAAGCATCTGGCCNGCGCGCCCCTACGCCCAGCCCCCCCCCCCCCGGTCACTCCGCCCCTGCCCAAGTGCCAGTTTTTAAAATAACTATACTTTACCAAAAAATCAAGTGTCGTTTTCTACTTGTTTTCTAATTATCAAAACAAAAAAATAACTAGCTCAATCCATTCCCTCCAAATTCAATGTTATCATGTTAGAATCTGGAGTGCAGATGAAGAACAAGGAGGAAGAAGAAGGAGAACGTAGAACAGGGGCGAACAGAGGAGTTAAACTGAAAAATGTAATCTTCTACTCTGTGAATGATAATGAACTGTTTAACAACTTAACAAACTTCATTTCTAACTCTTTCGGCTAATCTATAAAATATCATAGCTCAGATTTTCTCAATTTATATTATACAGCGCATGAGATCTAATCAAGCCATGCTAACGATCACACACGCAGCACAACCTCACACTTCCAGACGCTACATATATCGAAGAAAAAAAACCAAAAACCTTACCCTCTGTTTGGTAGCTAAGAAAACTTAACAAAAACATTGGATCTTAACCACATAATAAAAAATTAGAAGCTAAACGGTAGTTACGGTACTAAGACATAGAGGCTAAAATTCAAAACCTTCATCTTTTTTGTTATTCCGATTTGAAAATTCTCACATACCAAACAAGATCACCATAGGATACATAATCCCCAATCTACAGTAAAAAAAAATCAACAATAGAGAAACACAACCAAGAGAAAAAAAAGGTTTCAGATTAGGGTTTCAAAATTTTTTACCCCCATTGAACGGTGAGAGACTCGTAATCCCAGTACTCCTTGGGCCGTACGACATTGACGTCCGCGTAAACACGGGCCTTCGACATGGCTCGCCGGCGATTCGAACCCGAGATCTCAACCAGGTTGGTCGTATAGACCTTATTGTAGCGGCTTATGGTGGTGTTGGTGGTGGACTCCTTGGAAGGGTTAGGAAGGTAGGGGGTGCGCAGGATAGGGGGGTGCGCAACCGGCGCACGCAAAGCGATGAGAGCGCACACTAGCAGGAGGCGGAGGGGGAGGACTAGTGCTGGGTTGTGCGCATCTCTCATGTGCCGCACCACGCGCCCCTTACTACCACGTTGCGCTACAAAAGGAAATTTTTTTTTTTAAAAAAAAAAGTTGTCTGAGCGTCAGTGGGTGAGTAGATATCGAGAGAATGGGGACTATTTTTTTTTTTTTTTTTTGGATTACAAGAGTAAAACATAGAAAAAGTCTAACAAGATAAATGTGGGCTAATCTCACTTAGAAAGGGTCCATAAATAGAGAATCCTTTCCACTAGATAAAGAGTAGAAAGAAAGAGAACGAGCAGTGAAAATGTGGCTAGAAAAAGATTTGGTTGCGGTTTAATGTGCTACAAAATAAATACAAAAATTTATATTTCTATTAATTTTTTTAGCCTCTCAAGAGACAAAAATAGAAATAAATGCTATACAATCAGAAATAATTGACGAAATACGCCAATCTTGAAAAATTTGAAAATGTTGGACTGCCATGATCACAAGTATGTGAATTACCTTCTAAAATGAATTACTTCGAATTAAGGTAGAGAGGAAGAGAAAGTCCCAATTGTGCTCTTCATAATTGGCTGAGCAAGTCGGATTAATAATCGAGATCGGATCCGGCTTCTGTGTTGTAGTTTAAAACTACAGTACAGATGCTGTTAGTTTAATAAAGGGTTGGGATTGATTTTTGTTTCTTTTAATGACCTAGATTTTTTTTGGGTTCTTTTTACCCTAAACGTCACCGTTTTTAATACTTAGAGCTTGTCTTAAACAAACGTTTGATGGAGTTTTTTTTTTTACGCCGTTTATGGGTACAGAGATCAAAAAAACACAGAAAAAGCTAGCAATCCCCACCATGGCCATGGCGTCCTCCTCTTCTACGAAAGCCATCTTCTCTTCTCCCATGATTGCCTCCTCTCGTTCTTCACAAAAATACCCTCTCTTCTCTCATTCCTCCACACCACCCGAAACCTCGGCCTTCAACGACCTCGGCCGAGATCTCAACTACCCAAGACCCACCATCTTGGTCTCCGAGAAGCTCATCTTTATGCTATTTCAATTGAGGAAAACTGCCCATCTTTTTCACTCTTATCCTAAAGTTACTCACGGCCCATTTTGAAACAGCACAGAAAAAACAAAGAAAAAAAAAGACACATACTTCTAATTGGAAGTGGGTGTAGTTGGACGAGGTTCAATTTTTCTCAATTGAATCTTTGGGCTTTTGCAATTCATCCCTTTGAAGATGAGATGCAGATGAGATGCAAATAAGGGTGCTGTTTATGGGTGATGGTGGTGGATCTGGTCTGGTGGTGGTCGTGGGGTCAGTGATGGTGGAACCTAAGGGGTTGAAAGCTGAATCTTTTTTTGTTTTGAGAAAAGACGTTCCCCAATACCCCATAAACGGCATTAACAAAAACTCCCTAAACGTTTGTTTAAGACAATTCTAAGTTTTAAAAACGGTGACGTTTAGGGTAAAAAGAACCCAAAAAAATATAGGCCATTAAAATAAACAAAAATCAATCCCAACCCTTTATTAAACTAACAGCATCTGTGCTGTACAGCACAGACGCCGGATCCATCGAGATTATACGAATTATATGCCCTTGAGAATGGGGACTATTGGGTGTGGTGCTTGATGCTATAGTGAGTGGAGAATCTGATGGCGTGGCAAGTGGTCATTGGCCAGGAGAGCTGCTTTAGACTGAGATTCCCACAGATAATGAGTGAGGTGACTTTGAATATTCTGACAATTTTATCTTCACTAGTTTCGTCCAAAAAAAAATAAATGTTTAGATAATTTCTTTGTATGTAAATATTAGAATGAGAAGTGCTTTGATAGGAGTATGAGTTTTCTGTCCGAGAAGGGGACCTGATTAATTAACGTCTGGTATTCAATTTGTTCATGTCTGTTCAGGTTTTTTTTTCTAATGTGTCTGTTCAGGTTGAAATATCATAATAATCCATATATGACGGGCTATGATATATGAGAAAAAAAAAAAAAAACACATTAAAAAATAGCATTATCTACTAAAGGGTCGGGTCGGAAATTCTTATCCTGTTCCGACTTCAGACCCAACCTTGTTGGAACACCTCTCTGAATGATAGAGGAGTCTTGAGCATCTTTACAAGAATGCCGACGGTTTTCTAGGCCCTCATTTTTGTTTGATTGTTCTTTGATGTTTGATATGCAACTACCACATTGCAATCCCAGATAAAAGACCGATAAAGAGGGGGTTTGGAGAAGCTTGTCTCACTTGATCATAAGCTTATGTTCCTTATACACAACATTTGTATGTTCCTTGTAACCAAATTGTTTCGAAGCAACCAGACTTGGGCAAAAGAAAAAATTTGGTCGAGGAATATACCCTTACACGTTAACAGTGGCACTTGAATTGATCTTTCCATAGCAGAATCTCTCATGAATTAAAGCATTCTACAGAGTTTCCCATGTCTTCTCTAGTAACACTATCATGCATCAGTGTATCAATGGCTTCCCAGCCCTCAGATTCCTTTTACCATAAGAAATCATCCTGGAAGTTTGATGAATGAAGTCTCATCAACTTACCTTATCAAAAATCTATACATCAGCCCCGTTGAGATGAATTCAAACTGACTCTAGTACAAGCTGGTGGAACCAATTATAGCTCTCATTAAAAAAAAAAAAAAAATTGCTTTCACTCTTGTTACATTGGATTCATATTGTTCCCTTAGATCTTCACACAGGTTTAGGTTGGATTTGCTCAAAATCAAAAACCTCAAACATGAGGCGTCTTACATCTGGCTTCCCATAAACAGTGTATGAGAGCCCATGAAGGGCTTGTTGAACAGCAGTTGTAGCTGGGTTCCTTAGTCTTCGATTGTACTCGTATGCATCTTGAACTTGTTCAGAGTAGATGATAAAGCGATGGAGACGCTTGTCCCTCAAATACCTCCCACAGAACTTGTTCATAAGAATACGCCGATGCCTCTCTTGTAGCCACAATCCAGGGGCATCTAAATGCTTCATCAGCAACTTCTCAGCCATCACAAGATCCTAAAGAAAGTGTAGACGGACAATTATCAAAATATCTGATTTATTCCACATCATAGAAGGGGAAAGCAAAATTTGGATTGTGCTTTTGAACTAAGGAATAATGCATCTCTATCAAGAGGCCAGGGAATGACTGCATTGATGAAGTAAATTTGTTACCTGGATCTTTTGCCCGACATATTCTAATCGCTCATAGCAAAAGCGAGGATGCTCAAACTTGTGCTTTGAGGGATGCAGAAAAGAAAGCTGTATTTCAATGAGAAATTAAAATTCACATCAAGAGATAGGGCCTAGCAAATATTTGATAAATGTCAGACAATTAACATAATATTCATTATTTAAAAGCAGGTATATGAAAATTAAATGAAGTTGACTTCATAAACGTATATATGAAAATATACCAAGTAGTACCCTCTAATTCATTTACAAATTTTGATAATTGGGAGCTTAAAGTTTCTGGGAGCTGGTTGATGAAACACTATACCGAGTGTACCCCAGTGTAGAGAACATCCAGCAAGTAAATTTTATCTATAAGCATGCTGGCTTACACCAATTTTATTTTCTAAACTTTCTTGATTTCATCAAAATTCCAGTCTACTACAACATGCGACAGCAATGGGTAATAAAAATATGTGGTTCTAAGGAGAAAAAGAAAAGTGAAATGAATGGCAGCAAAAAGACTACCTGTAGCCCAAGTCCAAGTTCAATGTTCCTGGCTTTAGTAATGTCTGGGATTCTATCTACCATTGCTAAGGGGTATCCCAATGCTTGCATGACTTGGGGTCTGCTCTCATAATCCCATACATTGCCTCTGAACCGATGCATGCCTGGTGGGACACAAGCCCTGAAGAGCCTTGGGTGTGCAAAAAGAGCATCTTCTGGAGGCTGTGAAGGGGTTAAAAAAAAATTGTTTATTTCTATGAGATTCCTCCCAACATTGATGAGATTACAATATTCACTATGCTATTGGACTTCTGCAACCAAATATATCCCAAGAATACTAATGCAGTCATTTTAATATATTATCTCCAGAATTAGCCTGCAAAATTACTTTCCTTTTATGAGTCCAAAAACCATTTCTGCCCACAACAAAATCTAGAAACTTTTCCAGTCTGAAATATCCAAGTCCAACATTCAGATCTGTCAAGCTTGTGTTTGCAGAGTGTCTTCAGAAGATTAGATTCTTGTGTTTACTTTCCAAAGGAGAAATATAAGCAAAGAACGGAAAACAAAATAGGTCTTGCCTTATAGGCTGCAACATCTTGCCAGCTGAGCTTTTTGCCTTCAAATTCAACAGAGACATAATCTACATCTTCAAGTTGTCTTCTTAAGTTTGGCTGGCAGTCCTCATCTTCTGGGTCCATGCCAAACACTTCAAAAAGAACACGATATACTTCTGGCATGCCAAAACACAGATATATTGCCCCAAACAAAGCCCAGAACACAGACCTGCTCACAACATAACAAATTTAGAAGTCAATATGTTCTGCCCATCAATTATGAGCTTTAACCTTATGAAAAACAAATGTGTTCTGCCCGTCAATTATGAATTCTTATGCCACAAAGCAAACCTATTAAGTTAAATGATTTCATGGCAGAAAACAGCAAACTCATTGCTAATGCAGTTATAATCCAGTGCAGGAAGATGAGATCTTCCTTGAATGGGTCCGTACATAATAATTCTACGACATTTGAGATGTAAGCCAGGGTATTCATAGTCCTCAGTAGCAGCAACTGCATCCCTACCGTAAAGCATCTTACTATCAATAAATGCATGCTGCTTTGCTTTTTCACATTTTTTTTAATTGTCGAATTTCCACCCTCACTTAGACAGGGGTGAGAAGTTATTGACTTGAACTAATTCCGCTAAGATCAAGTATATAGTTCTCACCACATCAAGCTCTTGCTCATTAACAAGCAGTATCAGGAATATATGGACATTTTGTCTTTCCTATTGACAAAGAAACTCAGACAAGGTCAACATAGAGCATTAAGAAAAATTATCTTGATGGTCCATGATGTCAACAAACAGTTTCAGCAGCTATTTGGCGGAAGCGGTTTTGAAAACAGTATCAATCAGTTCACAAAGCTTCCTTTAGCCAAATAGAACATTCGGCTCTAAATTCATAGTAGTTAGTATTGATGAGGAAGAGAAGCTTTCATCATCAGTCTAATGAAAGGAAGTTCAATCATGAATACTTGAATATCATGAAACATGAAGCCAATGGAAATTGAGTGGCAACAGCAAAATCAGCAGAATCAGGAAAACCTGGGACTGTAAACAAGAATGGAAAATGGAACACAATGCCTTTCGCTAATTGATGCCTAGCATAAACAATTAAGGCATTACAAGATTGAAAGCAAGAAAGCACATAATCTCTGACCTAACTATAATTTCTGAGTCTAGGTGCAACCATTTACTTGGTTCACGCATAGATGATTTTCAATTTTCAAAGTCGATGGTTCATTTTGATAAGCACTTCGATATAATAAGACTTAAGAGCTCTCCAAGAATTTTTAACACAAGAAAGTGCAATCAGCTTACCCATAAAAAAGGTGCAGGGGATATTCAAGTAATAACTAACAGATGACTGTTAAAAGTAATTTTCCCCATACTTCTGGCAAGAGACACTCTTAACCTCCATCACCATTATCAAGGACCAATCAGATGCACGCAAGTTCTGAGAAAACTAAAACTTTGAACTCTAATAAGACACCAATTCAATTATTAACCACATTGTTCAACAAGGAAAGTCTTCGCATATGAACTTAAAGAACAGCAAGGAACTCACTTGGCGGGCGGCTCGCGCTCCTTCCTCTTCAACTTATCCATATCATCATACGGAAACACCAAATTCTGCAAGCTCGCAGCTTTGATCCACTTGGGCAAGTTCCTCTTCCCAATCAAGCCGTACACCCTCTCTCTCATCGGAGCCGGCGACTCCCTCGGATACCTCTGCAAGAAGTACTCCGCAAACGCCATCTCAAGTACGTACTGCCCCAAGAACATCAACCTCGTGTGCCCCGACCGCACGTGCCGCGCCTTGTTCCTCTCGCACGCGGGGTGCTGAAACGCCAGGTACAACAACGTGTCAAACTGCTTGGCCGGGTTGTCGTCCCCGAACCGCTCGTCCGACGGCTCCAAAGGGTAACCCAGAGCCTGCTTGGCCTCGAGCAGGTACTCGTCCATCCAAGTCTGGTCGGCATTGTTGAGGCGCGTGGAGGGCAAGCAAGAGCTCAACAAAGGGAACGACTTCAAAGACAACTGGGGGCTGTCGAGGAACCTCTGGGCTAGCCTCTTGTCGTCCAATGGAGGCCTCAGTATGAACCTCTTAGGGGGGACCTTCTTCTTCGGAGAAGTGGCTCTTTTGCGCTCCGCGAGCTCCTTCAGGAGTCTCTGCGGGCTGTTCTTGGGGAGTTCTTGTTGTGGGTCTACGGCTACCGCGGAGATGCGGACATTTCGCCACCTGGGGTTGGTGAATTTATGGGGTTTTGTGTGGGTTTGGATGGGGAAGGGAGAGAAGGAGGATGAGGAAGAGCAATTGTTGGACGTGGGAAGGTGTATGAAGGAAGAGGAAAGTTCCATTGAGTAGGGGATGATAGTGTGAAAGGTGGGGAGCTGAGCATTAAGAAGCTTGAATCGCTTGGTGTGGCATTGGAGGGGTTTCTGTTCGCTGTGAAAGCAGAGGGTTTTAGGGAATGGGGGGCTTTGAGAGGGGTGGATAAGGTGGGAGAAACTGGCTACGGTAATACGATAGGGATATTTTTGGCAAGAGCACGAAGAAACGACGCCGTATAATCGGGCTTTTAGGAGTCAAGCTGGACCTTAATTATTACTCGAATATTAAACAATCAAACTTAACTCGACTATACTTGAAAAAAAAAAAAATCAACTCGACTCCAGTTACACTTATAAACAATGTTTATATAAACTCGACTCAATTTGTTAAAAACGATTATATATATACACTAAATATATGGTACATATCTCAATGAATAGTTTAATTAGTTGAAAATCACAACTTATAAAGTGAAAATTATTAGTTTGAAACTCCCTTTTCCCTTCCCTTTGAGACCAATTGCTTATAAAAAAAATAATACATAATAAAAATATGTTAGTTTATATATATAAGCTAACATAATAATATATGACACATATACATACACATTTTACAAAAAAAGAAAAGAAAAGAAGATCCAACTCAAGTTTGAACTTGAGCTCAAATTTGGTTGGTTTTTATCAAGCCGAGTTTGAATTTGTTCATAATTCATAAATATCGATTTGAGCTCGAGTTTAAGTATACCTTCTTTTTAGAAAAAAACCAAGATTGATTCAAAATCGGTTAATTTAAAATCGCACTTATTGTATATGAAATTGCAATACTAAACGTATCCTAAATAGTATTACTCCAACAATAATTTTGCGCAAATAATCTAAGACCAATCAAAAAGAGATTTTGTCCAAAAAAATATTTGTTGATTTAAAATTGTACTTATTTTATATGAAACTGCAATGTCAAATGTACCCTAAATAATATTACTCTTATAGTAATTTTGTGCACATAATATAAGATTCAAAAATAGATTTTATCAAGAAAAATGGTTGTTTTTTATTCTCTATATATCTCTTGTCATATCTGTATAATAGATGAAAATTAACTATTAAATTTATAGGATCCATTAGTAGATTTAAAAAATTAAAGACAAAGACAAAAAGATGTTTTGGAGAAAGACATCGAACTGATCTGATACATGTGTTTTTTCAAAGCTTTTTTTGCTCCTCCTTTTATTATTCCCTTTTTAAAACAAAAGCATTAATAAATAACTTAAAAAAACAAAACCAAAAACACAAAATGCCCTCCTAAAACGCATTAACAAACGGAACGGAGCTTTCCTTCATCAAAGAATACGAGCTAACAATACATCAGCTGCCAGAAGCAAAGAGATCTAAGAAGAAGGAAAAGTTTGGATCAAAGTTGTACATTTACAGCTTTTTCGCACAACTACTGGTAATTATAGTTATCATTGTTATTGTGGGTTTTTTTTTTTGTCGTTATAAATGTGCTCTGATTTTCAACTTATCAATATATATATGCTCTAATTTTCTCTCTGTTCATTTTCAAATTTTGCTTTCATCGTACACCATTTTAGCCTGCATGTGAGATTCATTGTTTTTCGTTTGTTTTATTAAGTTTTTGGTTAAATGTCTGTTTGGTTTCCAAGAACAGAAAAGGCGGGAATCCAAAAAGCATTAAATTTTGGGTTTTTTTTTTTTTATTTGTTTATTTAGAACTTGAGAAAATTGAATTTTTCTTCTGTTTATTTTTGTTTTTACTTCATTTTCTCTGCTGCCATGCGGAGGGTCTGGTGTTTTCTTTTCACTGTTGCGAATCTGGAACTTAATATGAGGGTTATGAATCATTACTGCTTTAAAAATTTAAGTTAGTAGTTGCCTCCGCGTTTTATCGTTGTTTTTTCTTACTTTTTGCTTTCATTGCTGCCAAAAGGTTCTTATTTTTAATTTTATGATTTTTTTTTTAAATGCTTATTCACTTAATTGTTGATTTTGAATAAGGACATATTTGGTATACAAAATGACTATTCTTTAAAAGTCTTTATTAAGAATGAAATGAGTAGAATAGATTAGCCTTACAATAGCTATTCCGATAGCGACGAGGGAATGAATATTCCTTCAATTGAATTGAAAGAATAACCATTCTTCTTAAATTTTCAATAGTCACGAGAGAATCACTATTTCAAGGCTAATCTATTCTTAATAAAGGCTATTATAAGGAATAGTCATTCTGCGAACTAAACATAATCTAAATGAATTTGGTTGAATAAACGTTTATAGTTTGCTCTGCGATCGTTTGGGGCTGTTTTGGTATAGGAGCATTTGCGGTAAAGATGGTTTCTTATTTGAATATTCTTATTTTTGGATTTGATGGAAACAGATAATTTGATGGAAGGGTTGGTGAGTTCACAGGCGGCACCAATCAGTGCTCGTTGTAGGCAACATAGGCCCTTCCTTCCTGCATTTTCCCATCGATTTACAAGAAAATTGAATATCAGTCACATCGGGATAAACAAATCTCCTAAATCATTGAAATCAATTGCTGCTTCAGTTCAATCAGTGGAAGCCTCAAAATGGGGCCACTTAAACAACACTCTGCCATCCAAAGGTTATGCTCGAGCAATGTCTTAACATCCGTAATTTTTCAAGTTTGAAGGAAAAATTGGTTTAATTTTAAACTCATTGTACTTTTTTATTTAGTTGAGTTGAGTTGAGTTGAGTTTTGATTTATGTATAAAGATTGGAGTTGGCTTACCTAGATATCAATTTTTGAGCTTATGATACAAATCATTGAACTCTTCAAATATTCACTGTGTAATTTTTCCATGCTAATTTTGACAACTTTGGAATTTTGTTTCTGTGCTTGATGATTGCTATCTCAAATTTATAGACGTTATTGAGTTATGGAGAAATGCCAATGCGGTGTGCTTTGATGTGGATAGCACGGTGTGCCTGGATGAGGGCATCGATGAACTTGCAGAATTTTGTGGAGCTGGAAAGGCTGTTGCAGAATGGACTTCTAGGTTGGATGTCCCACATTCGTTGGAACTACTTCAATTGATTTAGTGTTAGTGTCTGTGCCTGATTTGGTTTCTGATTTTGTTAGAGCAATGAGTGGTTCTGTTCCTTTTGAGGAGGCCTTGGCTGCCAGGCTATCTTTGTTCAATCCTTCCTTTTCCCAAGTCCAGGACTTTCTTGAAAAGAAGCCCCCAAGGTATGAGGGATTTTTTTTAATTATCTGGAGCATGTCTTGTCTTGTCTTGTCTTAATAAGGTTGAGCTGGAGTTTGATAAGAGCATTAGTAGCAGCTTCCCTTAAGCTTTTCTTTAATGTAGGGAACAAAACCATTTTTTAGTTCCCTAGTTAAATGCACTCCACAGCAGCTTCCCTTCATCTTTCCCTACATGTATTAAATACTATTTAAATTAAATGCTAGAAGAAAGAGAGAGGAAAGAGAAATCATTTAAATATTATTTTAAACAAATGGTAGAGGAGAGAGAAAGTTTTTTATATTTTAATAATGCTAAGGGAACCACTTTTGGTTCCCTAGATGAAGAGAACCAAAAGTGGTTCCCTTGGTGTTTCTATAGTTTAGGGAACACTTAGGGAAGCTGCTGTAGGAACTTTTTTATGTTTTTTTAACAGTTTTCCCTACACTAGGGAAGAGAATGGAGTTTAAGGGAAGCTGCTGCTAATGCTCTAAGAAAAGAAAAAAGAATTGATAGCATATGAGGACATAATTCAACAGTGGTCTATGGAACCATTACCATATTGTGGATGGAGAGGAATAATATATGCTGTCCTTTATCCAAAAATATATCTGAAATGGATCTTAATTCTAAAAGGCGGGCTAAATTGGATGTTGTCAAGACACTGTGTGCTTGTACTGGATCTTATAAAACATGGAGAAGCATCCAATTTTAATCGTGATAGCTGAGCACTCTTTTTTTGGAGTAGAGTTTGCTTTTATGTCAGGGTTTACGTACCATGTTTTACCCTCGCATAGGCTGTCTTTTTCCTTTATTTTTACTAAAGTCAGACTTCTCGTTTTCTGTTCCACGTAGCTACATTTGAAATTGTCCACTGCATTAAAGGTTTCTGTGTGGCCAAATCATGGAAACATTGTACTTAAGATTTTCTACTAGATTGTACAAAACGTTTTAGGGATTGTTCTGTCAAGGATTTGTGCAAATTGGATTCATATGCTAAATTTGCTCTTGGATTGTTCAGGTTCACAAAGGGAACCGCTGCAGCCTCTTAAAATTTTATATGTATTTTAAATTCTTGAGATGTATGGCATATCATCACTCTACCGCTAGTTTGACTGCATGGGACCGAGCAAAGTTAATTCCATGTTGCTTCCTTTATGGATTTAGTTATCAAATCATAATGGAAGAGACTCTTGCAGTCATCCTCTTAATAATTACAAGTTTTCTTGCAGCCACTGTCACAAACATTAACTAAGCTCCCAACCATGTTAAATGACCTTTATGAGGCCACCTTAGGCAAGTTTTGTACTTCAGTTGTATAATTTTTTTTGAAAAATTTCCGACCCTTTCATGTTGTGCGTTGGTAAGATTATTGTTATTATCGTTTTGTTGTTGTTGTTATGATTATCGTTATACTGTTGTTGTTGTTGTTGTTGTTGTTATTTATCATAGTATTAGTGAGTTGTGACTTTCACCAAATATGAGACTATTATGAGCATGAAACATGCAATTTGAAGCGGCAGAACTAAGGCTTGTCAAAGCTATTACTGTAATGGCTGTCGTTGAATTCCACTTCACTGTATGCTGTTACAATCATACTGTTAGTATAACTCTTTCAGTCATGCCATCAAACCAAAACATTGAACTATCTATACGATGAGGGTATTTGTAAAAGGTTAGAAAACGAAAAAATGCTGAACAACAATGAAGTTTCATAAACATAATTTTGCTACATGCTATCCGAAACTACAACGATGGACAGTGCCATATAGGATATATAGGACATATTATATTTGTTGTTTTTGTCTGTTTGTCATTTTTTTTTCATGGCAGCTTGACGCCAGCAATGGGAAAATGACAAATGTTTTCAGTTTAATTTGAATTAAACAGTATCTACCATTTCTATTTTTTGATATATAGGCTTTCTCCTGGCATAGAAAAGTTAGTCAAGAAGCTGAAGGGGAATAATACCACTGTTTACCTGATCTCTGGAGGCTTTCGTCAAATGATCAATGTATGCTTTCAATAATGGAATGAGTATCAGTCCCTTCTTTCTTTTTTCTTGGAAGCATGCGTTGAAGAGACCCTGAGGGTAGTTCAACCGGCTTGGGACTATGACTCATAAAGCGAAAATCACTAGTTCAAATATTTATTTCCCCTACCCCTTAGTTCGAATCTTTTTAATCATTTCCAGTTACTTCATTTAATTGGATAGTGATTGCGAGTAGAAGTAGTCAATCTTGGGAAACTGGAGCATGTGGTGTTCTTACAACATTGTTGAANTTACTGTTTCAGTTGACCCTAACATTACACACATGCCCCAACTGAGCCAAGGAACATGCTGGGTCTCTTTAATTACAATCGATGATAGCACTTGAGAAGAGCTTTATTATTGTACATACTATATATGCTGAGAAGAATTTATAAGAAAATATCAAAAGAAAGAAAGGGAAAGTACAAATACTCTCCTCGAATTTCCAGACAATTTGCATTGTCCTTTACAAACTTTCAATTGAATTCATGTCTCTCCTTGGAATAACTGGCTGTTTTTTGGATCTTGTTATTTTTAAAAAATTAATAATTAATTTTTTTTGGCTCACTAATCACCTGCAATATAAAAGTGTAGTGCTTGTTGTACTTGGGTTTTATATGTCTTTTTTTATTGAATGCTACAATGTTTTCCAAAATGATTTCATGGACAAAAAAAAGAAAGAAAGAAAAAGTAGCAACTTCCTCTCATCTCTGCATATTGCAACTTGCAACAACACCTATCTTTGCATCCTTGGTAATAAATGTCATTAACCAATACGTTATGCGTAATCAAATTTAGCTAACTAAAGGAATTACATTGTTTTTCTAATATTGTTTTCCTTTCTTTTTGTGTTTCCTAAAATTTGACGAGGAATGTTGGATATTATGATATGGTAAGCAAACCATTACGTTAGCTTATCCTAACTTTATTTTGGAACCCATTGAGTTTTTTTTTTTTTTTGGAAGACCTTTAACACATTTTGAAAGATCGGCCATCTATTAGTCTCTTGCAAGAATCAATTATCTAACTCATTTCATAAAAGTTTGAAGACGGGCAACCAATGGTTATACTAGCACCATGAGATGAATTTATACACTTTACCAACGTTCAACTACTAAAAATGCCTAGGTAAGATCAACAATCTCAAGTCAGATCATTCAAGTAGAGTGGATTTAATATTCTATATTTATCATTCATATCACATGAATTTAATACCTTTAGCATAGCAAATATCACAACTCTTCTAGTCTCTAAGTGACGAGGTAATAGGTCTTTAAGGGGTAGCTTAATCAGTTGGAGATTACGCCTTATAAAACGGATGTCACTAGTTTGAATCATCTTCTCTTTTTTCACTCTTCTTGTGTGGANTTAAATTAAAATTTTTTTCAAACATTAATGGAGTAAAATATAATTTTTCCTTTATAAAATTTCAAGAAGCCAAATGAATAAGCAGACATAATCAGCTCTGAGGTGACAAGTCCCAGATCAGCAATTGCCTGGAGGACAAATATTGCAATGGAAGTTACCGAACCCTACTTCAGCAAGAATCTTGACTATATGAGATTGCTTGTGAAAATTATTGCCTTGATTGTGGCCCTGTGGGCCTTTTTTTTTTTTCTAATTGGCCCTGTGGGCCTTTGTAATGTAATGTAGTGTATGTTGCATTATTATCACATCTAGTAATAGCTATCTAGGTACTGAATATGCAAACTATTATTTTCCAATAGGCCTTATTCCATTGTCCCCCACCCTACCCCCGTACAGGGAACCATTCTGAAAGGGAATCGATTTTTTTTCTCGGTGTAGGTCACACCTGTTCTCCTTTCACAACCTTTCAGCTGGTTAACGAAGTGCCCTAAAGGTTGGCAATTCGTCTTTATGTGTTGATTTTGAGTCGTGTTGAAGTATATGTATAAGATTATATAGGTTAATTTTAACTCAATTTATTTAATTAAACTGGTTAGACTCTTTAATTCCTAATTCAAAAATTTCGTTTTAGTGTTTAGGTTCGTGTCGAATTCGCGAATCGTGTCAAAAATTATCAATCTTTATATTGCGTGTCGGATTTGGATCGTGTCGATGCATGAATATAAGACTATATATATGGATAAACTATAATCCGATTTATTTAATTAAATAGGCTAAATCCCTTATCCATCGCCCGCTAATTTCGTGTCAAAACTCAATCCTATTCATTCCTTGTTAAAACCCCCCATTAATAAGTCCATTGCATAAGCTAACAATAGACTCATTTTTAATTTGGATTTGGATTTAGATCTCCTACAATCCTTTAACCAAAGAGAAAAAAAAAATTAAAAAAATTGTAAGAGGGTCCCTGCTTGAGTAGAAGCTCTCTCATTTGAGCAACTTATTCGAGCGGATGACCCCTCAGTCAGGCAAGTTACCTTTGCCCGAACAAGAAGCCCCTCACTCACATTATTCTGTCGAAATAACAAATAGACTTGGCTTATAACAACGATCCCCAGCTGCAAGGGCCTATCTGGCCAGTTCATTTAGCCTTTTTTATTTATTTTATAAAAGTTCTTTGGAGTTGCATAAACCTCAAAAGTTGCTTGCTCTAGCACGATGGCTCCACGTGAATACCAAGTTTTTACACCATCGTATCGATTAGATCGGTCCATTCCTGTTATTATGTGACAAGATGTTATTTGGTTGACTGTACGTGCTGAAAGGTTTCCTGTGTGTGGAATCCAGAAAATGGTCTAATTATAAGAAGCTGTTCGAATCCTGCAGGGAATGACAAGATAGAAAAACCTAAACCGCAGGCCTCGAGTGACTCTCATCTTCTTCTGATTTATTGGCGGACACTTGGGAAAAGGTTAGTGGCTAGGGTTTGCTTGGACTGCCAAACAAAAACGCAGGGGCCAGCGCCCAGAAATGACTAGTCTATATTATTCGATCTGGGGCCAAAATATCATTTTTGGCATCTAAACTATGTGTTTGATTTTAATTTCATACCATGATTGTTTTATTTAGTTATTAAATGTTAACAAGAGCATTCACATTAATCCGCTCTTTAAACTTTAAGCCCATTTATCTACTAAAAAGTCACCCTTTTTTTAAAAAAATAAAATAATCTTTTTTTTTTTTTCCAAATACACCATACAAGCATACATCTCACCCTCTATTATTTCACTACTCTATTTAAATTTTTTTAGAAAAATACTTTTAACCTCTCAAAGTATCATTATTTTTGTATTTTTAGCCTCCAAAATTTAAAAAGTGACGATCGACTCTCACAAATTAACAATTGTGACAAGTTAGCCTATTTGCTATCTTTTTCTGTGGGGTGGGGTGACTGTCACCCCCATTTTGATTGATTGAGATTGAGGGTAATGAACCACCCTATTTCTGTTTCAAATGCTATAATACTTAATAAATTTGTTGATTATTGCATCATTTTTGAAAAAAGCCTCTCCAAATTGGAAATTTAGATATAAGAAACTTTTTGGTATTTTTTGTAGCAAAATTAGTCAAATTAGCTAAAATGTTAAATTGTTATGATCATTGATCACTACGCAAATCACAATTGTTTGATTTTTAATATGGTTTGTTAATTAACATCTTGGTATCGCAAAATCAGATCATATGAAAGATAACAGATGACATGATTGTCATGTCAGAATAATAGTAACATGTGTATAAAGTAGATAGGTCAGATCAATCATTTTCATTCATATAATGATGATAATAGGGCAAGATAGGAACAACATTGAAATGTTTTTTGAACCGTAAGGATTAAGTTAAAAATAGCCAATAGTTTAATACATAAGATATATATATATATATATATATATACACACACACATATCCATGAGGTCTTGGGATCATTGAATTGAGATCTATCGATGAACCAATCAGTTCAATGATCGGTCTACATGTGAAAGATTGCCCTAAAGTTGTATGATGGGAACTGACATCCCGGAATGAGGCCCCTTGATGTGTACAAGAGCTTTTGTTCTCATTATTTGTAGACATTCAATTTATTGCAAGGACATGTTCTCTCCCTCTCACTCCTACGCACATGACTATCAATCAAAAGCAACACTCAAATTCTAAATTTGCTACCCTTTTTTCAACGGGTGGGTCGGAGGCTCTCAGATTCGCATTCTTTCCCAAATGCTACGTAGTACGTAGCAGTGGAATTTACTTGTTTTCCATTTGGCCGAGCACATGGTTTTGTAAATATGCAACCCAATTTGGAGATGGAGAGGATAAGCTCAACCAACTGGCAGTTCCTTCTCTGTCTTCATCTCCTGCTCTTTCTCCCTCGGTTTATTAGGGTCGCTGCCTACCCTCCTTGTCTTTGCTAGAGGGGTTGTCGGCCACAGAAAGTTGCAGGCCTTTTCGTGAAAAGAAAGAAACCCCATCAATTATTTTTTTATTCTATTATATTGATATAATATTGTCAATCTTAAAAAAACAAAAGGCCGGGATTAGGTATTTCACTTATGTTTAGGATATGCACATTCACATTCACATTCACATTTACTTATTTTTATTTTTTTTCAAAGGGAATGTGGAGTAATATTTTTCTAAATCACAACACTGTATTTCAACCCTTAAAAGTCATAAAATGCCTGCATTAGTATTTCCCCATCCTATACTAGTCAATTTGAAACTTGCATAAAATGATTTATAAAGTTTAATTTTATTTAATTAAGTAATGTAAAACTTAATATCTATAAATATTTTTATAAATTATCTACTTTATATAGTCTATTCATCTTTCCTGTATAAGACAAGAGTACTAGATTTGAGCTATGGCTTCACGGTTCATGGGCTGTAGCACTTTTCAAGTGATCATTCTATTTTTAATGTCCTTACGAATTATGATTATACTGAGCAAATAAAAATTAACAGGAAAAAAAAAAAACCAAAAGAGGAAGTTAATGATTTTGTCTCTAAAAACCAATGAAAAATAGATGATAATAAGCATGGGCCGTCAACCATCCTTCATATATGATTGATGGACATAAAAATCAATCAAGTCACTCCCATATGTTAAAAAATTGAGGCAACACAGAATTAGAGTCGTTCTCACAGCGTATGATTGAAGGTAAAGTTCAGGAAGAGAGACGATATCAAATAAGATAGAGAAAACTTTAGTCGCCCAAGGAAAAGTAGTGAATTGCTCGGAAATATTGAAAGTTTATTCTCAAAAGTTGACAATAAACTTTCAATATTTAAAGAAAACCGACTTTTACTAAAAATGGCAAAAAGTCTGATTATAATATAAAATAAAACTATGAATCAAACTAGGAATTCTAGCAAAAATTGAAGAAAATTTGACACTACAAACCGTTCTAAAACTGTAACATAAATATTTTATAAAATGATAAAAAAAAAAAAAACTTGAAATGCTGATTCAAAAGAAATAATAGCAGATTTTGAGGCACGATTTTAATACTCACAGCAAAAATTAGGCCTATTTTAATGCACAAAGTGCGATATTGTCTCAAAGACAACTAATTAAGTCAATTCTTGCCTTTTTTGTGTTGATATACTTTGTCAAGATATTGCAGTGTCATTAATTTAGCATCAGTCAGACTTTACATTAAATATTAATTAAAAAATTAAATTCATTATTTTTTATCCTATTAAGTTTTTGAGATTAGCAAATTTTTTTTTAATCATAAAACTAGAGTAAATGTCATGAATTTTAACTTTTTCTCTAAAATTTATCTTCAATTTTAATTAAATAATTTACAAGCGAAGGAAAAATTGAAAATTTAACAACATAAACCTTTTTCTTTGTGTCTTGTCCTTAATTTCATTCTTGAGGTTTTGCACTTTAGAGTTTAGATGGTTTAAAATTGAATTGCGAGAAGGAAAAGCTAAGAAAAAAATGGAAGATGGGTACCTTTGTGGGTGAGAATAATGCCTACGTGGAAATTGCTACCATTAGCCGCCAAAAAACACGCAACCATCTCATCCCCTCAACATAACTCCCTAAGCCCGTGCCACACACTAAAATCTACATCTTCATACATCTATTTAGCCACATTCCTATGAAGTAAATGCCCAAATTGCCATTTATTTCCCTACTTATACCCCTACCGGTAATCTTCTCTAGCCAAACAGGAGGCCAATTTGGGTAATGCACCAAAGGTGACGACTGTTTGTGAGGCAGAAGTGGGATAATTAGAGAAAGAGAGAGCTCCAGCTTGAGCTTCTATTCTCATGATTACTGCATAATAGTTCAGTTGAGCTTCTTATTGAAAGTTTGAAAAAGGGTCGAAAAGAAACAAAAAAAGTACTGGGGATGACATGCTCGTAGTCGTGGATGTTGCTTCACTACAACCTTTGACAGGAATTGCATCTCAGCCTTTATCTGCGCTTGCTTGCTTCATCATCCACTTTATGATGGGGAAATGACAATGAAAAAAGGTGCCTCAGTATCAGCTGCCGTGGTGGATCTTGATCAGGAAGAGGCTGCACCCACCACTGCTAACATGTCTTCTAAGAAGGAGCTCCTTTCCACTGCCCTGAAGAGAACCAGCGAATGGTTTGCTATCTTTTCTTTTTGTCTTATCTAATGGCTTTACTGGTTTGTTCTTAAACTGCGAGAAAATCATGTCTCTGTTATCTTTTACGTTTGGTGGACTTTCTTGGAAGAAAAATTAGGCGGGAGAAAAATTGAAGATGGTTTCTTAGAAATTTTTACAGGATTTTCTCCCAGGAGATCCCAAGCGATGTTTCCATTCATGTTGGAGGAGGTTCCTTTTCCTTGCATAAGGTGCAATCCAATCTTAACTCCTCTTTTTTCTTTTTTTTTCTTTTTTCTTTTTTTAATACCCGGACACCCTCCAAGGTAGGGCTATTCAGGTAAATTCAGAATTCATGCCTTGCACTCTTCTCAGCATCGACTGGTTTGAGTCGTGGGCTTCGCCCGGAGGGCTGCCCCAATTTCAAGTATCAAATAATCTGAGAGTTAAGAACACTTGGTAGGAGTATCCTATGATCTAACTTGTATGCCTTTCGCTGTTTGTAAGCTTTTGTAAATCCAAGAAACATTGAGAATTAGCAACAAGAATCTAACATAGATTTGCAATTCAATCACAATTGGTAGTGAATTCTATTGTTTCTTACTAGTATACTTCAATTGCAGTTTCCATTAGTCTCAAAGTGTGGATACATAAGAAAACTGGTGTCAGATTCTAGTGATGCTGATCTTTCTATCATTGAACTCCATGAAGTCCCGGGCGGAGCAGAAGCATTCGAACTTGCAGCTAAATTCTGCTATGGAATAAATTTTGAGATAACAATAGACAACATTGCCATCCTCCGATGCGTGGCAGAGTATCTAGAGATGACAGAGGACTATGCTGTTGGAAACTTAGTGGGAAGAACTGAAGCCTACTTGAACGAAGTTGCACTTAAGAGCCTCGCGGGGGCAGTTTCTGTTTTACACACGTCAGAAAACCTCCTTCCAACAGCAGAGAGAGTGAAAATGGTGAGCCGATGCATAGATGCCATCGCATATACAGCCTGTCAAGATAGCCAGTTTTGTATGTCAAGCAGGGCTGAGAGTGTCAATGAGGGTGCAAAGTCCATTGTTGATTGGTGGGCTGAGGATTTGACTGTTTTTAGAATTGATATCTTTCAACGAGTTCTTGTTGCAATGATGGCAAGAGGGTTTAAACAATATGCTCTTGGTCCAATACTAATGCTCTATGCACAGAAATCTCTACGAGGTTTGGTGAGATCCTGCACTAAAAAAAACATTCAAATCTTTCACTTTATGTGGTTGATGTGGCTAAGCCTGAATTCAATATTTAATTGTTTATGTTGTTGTAGGAAATGTTTGGAAAGGGAAGGAAGAAAATTGAGCCACGACAAGAGCACGAGAAGAGGGTTGTATTAGAAACAATAGTGAGCCTTTTACCAAGGGAAAAGAACACAATGTCTGTCAGCTTTCTCTCTATGCTGCTTCGAGCTGCAATATATCTTGAGACAACAGTTGCTTGCCGGCTTGATTTGGAAAAGAGGATGGGCACGCAATTGGGGCAGGCTGTTTTGGATGATCTCTTGATTCCTGCGTATTCCTTCACCGGGGACACGTTGTTTGACGTGGACACAGTGCAGCGGATCATGATGAATTTCCTTGAATATGAAATGGAAGGGAGCCGTTTGGGCTACAATGCAGATGATGTGTATGTTTCTCCTCCACCAAGTGATATTGAACGGGTTGGGAAGCTAATGGAGAATTATCTTGCTGAAATAGCCTCTGATCGTAACTTATCTGTTTCAAGGTTCAATGCTCTTGCTGAACTTATCCCGGAACAATCAAGGGTAACAGAAGATGGGATGTACAGAGCCGTAGATATTTACCTAAAGGTCCAATCTCTTACTTTCAAATCCATTCTTGTACAGCTTCTAAGTAAATTTTGGGTCCGTTTGGATTTGCGGTTTTAAAACGTTCGATTTCAAAACACGATTTTTAAAAGCATAGTTAAGCGTATGATATAATCGCGATTTGATATTTAAAATCGTAGTTTAACTTTTGAAATAATGCGTTTTTAAAAACGCATCCATTTGTCTGTAATTTTTTAAAAACATACTCACAAACGATACATTAGTGTTTAAATTACTTTCATTATGTGTAGTGATTCTTATAGATCTTTTTGTCATATGAAGGAAAATGAAAAAGAAAATCATCAACATGGCTGCTCTATCTGCTATTGCTACCTGGGTTTTCGGAAACAAGCTCCTTATCTTTTACAGCAG
This sequence comes from Betula pendula, assembly GCA_900184695.1. Classification (NCBI taxonomy): domain Eukaryota; kingdom Viridiplantae; phylum Streptophyta; class Magnoliopsida; order Fagales; family Betulaceae; genus Betula; species Betula pendula. The sequence continues at coordinate 962,016 of FXXK01000016.1, forward strand.
CTTCTTTTAAGCATTTGGAATTGTTAAAGATCTTAATACATATCATGCCCTAACTCTAATGTAAACTAGAGTAATATAATGCTTAGTTGAAATTTTGTTATTGATCATTTTGTTCAAATCCATACAAAATGTCAAAGGTTTAGATATTATTTTTGTGCTTAAGGATTTGTGTTCAAATTACAAGAAACAATTATTGATAAAATTGAAATTTAAAATGAACCAAGGCAATATGAAGTCTTAGTGGTTGTTTGTAATTTACAGGCTCATCCTGCTTTAAGTGACATGGAGAGAAAGAAAGTTTGCAGCCTAATGGACTGTCAGAAACTATCTCGGGAGGCTTGTGCACATGCAGCTCAGAACGACCGGCTACCTGTTCAAACTGTGGTTCAAGTGCTTTATTATGAGCAACAACGCCTTAGAGATGTCATGAATGGTAGCCTTATGGGTGGGGATTCTTCTGCTCTTCCTTCCAAAGTAAATGTATACTCCACTGATATCCTTCCAATTTCTGATGAGCTCTCCAGCTTACGAAGAGAGAATGAGGACCTTAAAATAGAGCTAGTGAAAATGAAAACGAGGCTGAAAGAAATTGAAAAATCCCCACTTATATCAGTAGCAAGCAGTCCAATGCGAAGCCTTACGCCATCTGCTGATAAGCCTCCTCTGCCTCGAAAATCATTTATGAGCTCTGTATCCCGAAAACTTGGGCGGCTTTCTCCTTTTTCACGAGCTGATGGTGTCATCACACCTCCCAGTAGCAGAGGTAAGACAAAACCCAGCAGGGATCGTCGGCATTCCATTTCTTAAGACATTAGTTTGTCTTTAAGCTCTTTTAGCAGTCTGTGATGTTTATAGTGTCATTGTTGCTTTGTTTTCAAGGCTTGAGAAGAGGACTTGCAGCTTCTGCCTGCTTTTTTCCCTCGTTCTATTTCATTTGAGTACAATTGTTGTAAATTATATGTCACTCTATGTTTTCCTCAAGAACTATTAGTCTATAATACAAAGTAGATGGATATAAAAAGTGAAGAGTGTTAGTGTAACATTACTTGAATTGCTGTCTAACTGCCATCGTTTTCAGATCCAGGGCTTCTTGCTATAGATTACCAATAAAACTGGCTTTGCATTTATTCTCCTAAGTTGTAATAATCTAGATTACCAATAATTAGAAAAAAAAAAAAAAAAAAACGTCTGGGGTTAGCCAACCCAAAGGCATTTACTATAAAAGACTTGTATTACAACTAGTTAACTTACAAAACCTTTGTAAACCTTGACTCAACTTTCAACTCCGACAAACAATCCGTTCACTTCCAACCGCAATGGCTCTAGAATCTCTCGCCTTCTTCTACAAGGATCCTTCAACCCAAAACTCTAGTGGCCGTAGGCATTTCGTTGGTTTGAAAGATGAATAATAAAGATCAAACAATGAGAATGTTTGAAACTTGTTAGGCTATGGTTAACCTCTCCAATATCAATGAAACATTGCCTCTCTTTATGTGAAAATTGTAGGTCATTAGGTGTTATATAATATATAGGTAGAGAGAAAACAGAGGTTTTAAAGCTAAGTCGGCTAACAATTAATTTTGTCAGTGGCTGGTTGGATCATTTCAACTCGCACAGCGGTGATCGAATGGGGTTCAACCGACACTTTAATCGAGACATTTTGAGATCCTCTCATTCAAACGCCCTTTAAACGAGACTTCGATCAAGTCATTTTGGAAGTTGAATTGCTGCATGAATTTGATCAACCCCCCCCCCCCCCCACCCGGCGCGCGTTTTGAGAGTTGCATGTAATTATTTTCTAGTTTACTCTATGACTCAATCAGTCTCCTTATTGTCAACACTAAAACCTAGTCTGCAAGTGGGTCAAAGTCACTTATTACCATACCCAACCCAAAAGGGACCTTATGGACACTGGGCTGCAATATCTGGTAAGGAAATGGTTATCTGCACAAGAGTCTACTCAGAGGATGTACAAATAACGCTTATCCTATAAATAATTGCAATTAGTGGGGTCTATATTTAAATTATTAAAACCTTTCTGACAAAAAGCTTTTTTGAAAAGTAAGAATAGCTCGAGGGACAGCATAGTGTAGTGCACGTCGATGCTGAGGCTAATCATCATAGAACCTAAGCTCATGCTTGTTCTGGATATTACTTACTCAAATTCTTTAAAGATCATAACTATTTGAATGGCAGACCAAAAAGTAGCGATGGGTGGAAGATAATGAACGTCATTAAAGAGAGTGGAAGAGCTAGGGTCACCAACTTGTTTGTTTGAGGAAGTTAAAACCACATTAATGTTGAAAGATTCCTCGTACATGCTTTGATCCAATGGCAATTCTAGTATAGTGAAATTCCACGCAATAGAATCGTTTATGGTGGTCCATGAATACAGCAATTACAGAGGAAACAGATTTCCTTGGCTTCTGCAGGTTCCTCGGGCCTTGAGATTGTTTCATTCCAGTATTTATTTTAAAAATAGCTGCTGTGAAGTGCAGCAACATTATTTGCTGATGTAGATGTAGAATCAAGAATATTGGTCTAGATAATAGATTCTATTCCAAAACACTCAACTACCCATTAATTAAGATAGTGGAAAATCTTACATATCATGCAAAGTTAAACCCCTGATAGTTTTTTCTTGCAAGCAGTAGAAGAAATCAGAATTGGCCCTACTGTCTTCCAATGGACAGTTTTGGTCTATCATTAACTCAATCAGAGACACTTTTAATGGCTTTGGCAATATTGATATAATGATATTATGGATATGACTGATTGAAAAACTTAAATCAGGTCACTCGTAAATTATGATGGATTTTCAACTTTCAAGCCAGGGGAATCGCTTTACAAAAGACTCCATCACCCCCCTAATACTAAAAAACTAATTAGCAGAAAATTCCACACAAACATCAGTCATAGAATTAGTTGATAAGAGTTTCATGTCATGTTCAAACTCAACACTTGGAAAAACCAAGGAGGCTGGTTTAGCCTCTCCTGTCTTAATTGTTCTTCGACATCAATATTGTTTGTACTTCTGCTATGGCACCCGGATGTCATGTCAGGCACCTTGACAAGACCCACTTTGTAGCCATTTAATTCTTCTCTTGTTGTATCTATCCTCTGATGGGTCCAGGAATTTGTCCTATTTATGTGGCTAGATCCAGTTGAAGAAGATGAGAAGCTTGGTCCCGAATCTGAGGTTAGTGGAGTCTCGGGTTTCTTCCTTCTGTTGTAACTTGAGGGCCCCAGAGTTAGTTCAATCTCACTTTCTGCTATAATCTCTAACACTCCATCGCCGTCTGATTCTCCAATATACTCCTCAGCAGGCCTTTCCAGATCAAGTTTCCTTTGTGGCTTGTGCTGTGCATGATCACTACGTTTGTTCTTCAAATTCCGTAGCTCTTGACTCCTTCCATTTGGCCTGCTGCTTTCAATGTTTTTCATTAACATCTTCTGAATCCGATATAATCGATGAAGTTCATATACCTGCAATACCATCATTAATTCTCACGATTAAAAACAACCCATGAGGATACATTAATTCAACTAAAACTATATGTAAATTAATACCTGTTCCTTGAATGTTTCTTCATGTTTTAGCATGGCCACTCTCATGTATTCTCTGTCATATGGCTTAAGACGCTTCTCCATTGAAGATTAATATAGCTAGACTGCTCGATTGCTTCTACCCCAAGAATATGCTAGAACAGTAAGAGTTGAGACACCTTCATTTCTAAGAACTTGCACTTGATCAGATCATCATATCTCTCGGGCGAAATACTTCATTACACGTATACCTGTGGGATTGAGGAAAAACCGCAGAGGTTAAAAGCTAATATCAATTATAGAATTCTTTCTGTACAAAGGGGGGGTTATAGTAGGAATTATTTAATGAGTTTCAAACAGCGATTGGATATGGATTGATAAGATCTACAGCTTTTCAGTATAATTTGTCCGTTTCTTCTCTTGTTCTTCTTCGATTGAGTCATTTTGGGCCACAACAATTATTTCCCATACGAAATATCTCCCAACATGACAGGTTTTCATATCTATCACCACAATAATGGCTGCACATTTAGTACTTAGCCAAGACTTTTTCTTTTTCTCTTTTTAACCTTTTTTATCAGTGGTCAGACGAACTTTCTTTCCTGTTCACCGTTATATATATGGCCACGTAACGTCGTCCATAATTACAGACACTATTTTGCTCTGCTTTGGAAACAATAGTACAATAAACAAAACCAGTAAACTATTTTGCTTCAATTCAAATGAATTTTATTGAGAATATATAACATGCTCCTTATAAGACTTAAAAGAATTAATTACACTATCAGCACACTGATTTCATATTACAATTTTTTTTCATTAAATCAGCTAAATAATCTCTGCATAAACTATCACAGAAATATAAAATCATGATTTTAATCCAATTACCATTTGCTGGTCATGGAGAGAGAGAGAGAGGGGGGTTGGAGGGATTTACACACACAAATGCATCATTTTGACTAGGATTGATATGATAAAAACGAGGCTAAACAAATTTTTGCACCACACTGTAGCTTTTCCTACGCTTCAAAACATTGAATTCATACACAAAAGGTTTCTAAAACAGATGAGAGTGACTGATCTTCTGACCTGTAAGAGTTTCATGAGCTTCTGTTGTTTCTGAGCAGAGGAAGAAGAAGAAGAAGCAAAGCAAAAAGGACTCTTCCAGGGAAAGGCAGACAGCTAGCTTCTTATCACAGTACCCCAGCTTGAGCAATAGCTTTCTTTAGATAGAGAAAGACCTTGCCTTCACATTCCCCATCAGTATATACTGAAGAAAATAAAAGATTATAAAAAAACAAAAACAAAAAAAAGAACTGTTGAAGGACTTTAAGATTCTCTCTCCCACACAGAAACCAAAGCGTTCGTTGCATTTGGGGTTTGAGGCATGCCAAACAAATCCCAGTGCTTCAGCCAATCTGATTCAAGTTTTGTGAAAGAGATGCCGGAGACAGGTCCAGCAATGCAGATAACATTAAATTGAATATAATAACAAAGGCGTACCTAATAATTATATATTATTTATATTTATATAATTTTTGAGGATCACAAGGCCTTGCTTTGCTCAAGACAATCATCGGAAGAACAGCTTAGCCTGCCAAGGTGAATCACATGCACCCAAGAATACTATACATTACAAGTAACAGTTGTCTCCATTATGAGTTGCACATAATATATACGCCAACAATTATTATTATTAGTAATAATATTAATTATAGCTTACTTCCAACTAATTACACCTTATGTAACTCAATAAACTTATATTTGGTTAGTATTTTGTTAGATTATAGAAAAACGCTAATTGGGTTACTGCAACTTTTACTACAAATTTCTTTAGTTATTGACAGATAAGTCACTAATTAATTAAATTAATAAATCATTTTTTTTTAATTATTTTATTAATTATAAATTATCATGTTAATTTGTACAAAAACTTGTAGAAAAAATTATAGTATCTCTATATGTTCTCTCCACGTTTATTGTACGTGTGGAATTTCATATAAATCTAATATCATTTGCTATCAAATCCATAACATTAATACATTTAATATGCTTAAAACTTTTTTTTAAAAAATAAAATAAAATCTTGAACAATTTATAATGAGATAGTTCTTAATCATCCAGGAGAATTTTTTTTTTTTTTTTGATAAGTTCATTTTCTTGATATCTTTTAGAAGCATGACATGCAGGAGAAAATTTGACGAATAAAAATATAGGTATTAATATACATGTTTTTTTAATTAAGCAATNAATCTTGAACAATTTATAATGAGATAATTCTTAATCATCCAGGAGAATTTTTTTCTTTTTTTTGATAAGTCATTTTCTTGATATCTTAGAAGCATGACATGCAGGAGAAAATTTGACGAATAAAAATATTAGGTATTATATACATGTTTTTTTAATAAGCAATACAGGGACAAAAGACAGGGGATATTAGGTATTATAATATAAAAAATATAAGTATAACCCTATGTAGCACCATGAATATGAAGGAGCTTAGGGTGACATATCTGCCCCGCCGACAAATAGATCAGGACTGTACGATGAGTGGGTACCAATTGCAACAGTCCAAAAGCCAAGAACTGGCCACAGGATCTAAACAATCCAACAGTCCAGATGCATTAAATTTTCAATACAAGGAAAATCATTAAAGAATAAGGATCGTGGGTTTCATCTACCTGTACAATGTAAGATGGTGCTAGTGGTTAGGCGCACCTATTGGAAGATCCGGCACAAAATGATATAGGCCTTAATTGGCCACGTGGGTGCGGATTAATCAATGGACAGATGGTCCAAGTAAGTGGACCCTAAGCTCAATAAGAAAAATACAAAAATGTACCTTACATAATCTTCCACCCCATATGTGCTTGGATAAGATTAATCTCCTATGGTTTTGGGGTAGCTATTGTCATTGTTAAGCAGTAGTTACAAAATCTTCCACCTCCTTCCCTTTGTTTGTATTTGCTCAAGAAAAAAAAGGAAAAAAGAAAAAAACTAACAGTAGTTGCGTGTACAGATAGATTGGAAGAGCAAGATCCAATTCCATGAATTTGCAAACAGATGGATTTGCTTAGATTTTAGTTTTGTATATTGGTTTGGGTCTAATTTTACTTAGAACTGTATCTCTTGGGATTGACACGTGTTCTATAATAGAATACAAGGGTACATGAATAGTAATTTATGTTTGTGTGTTAAATTCGAATCGTGTCGATTCGAATCGTATCGATACATAGATATAAGACTATATAATTCAAGCATAACTCGACAAATTTAATTAAACTTATTAGACTCATCGATCATAACCAGCTAGTTTTGTGTTAAGTTTTTGTCGAATTCGCAAGTCGTGTTAAAAGTTGTCAACTCTTATAGCGTGTCGAGTTTAGATCGTGTTGAAACATAAGTTTAAGACTATATAGGTCAAATCTAACATGACTCATTTAATTAAACGGATAATATCCATCAACCTTAACCCGCTAATTTCGTGTTGTGTTCATTTCGAATTTGCAAGTAGTGTAAAACATTGTTAACCCTACAAAATGACACGTCTCGCAATTTTAACATGTCCAATTTTAATTGACAATGCCTAAGTAAAACAGACATGTATCATTATATAATTTGTGCTCTAGAGACGGATTTAAGGTGAGGTTAGTGGGGGCTATGGCCTAGCCACACCTTTTTTTTTTTTTTTATTAAAAAATGTTTTTTTAACCTTAAAATTTGTTAAAAAATAGATTTTTTTTTTCTTTTCTTAATTTGGCCCTTAGAATTATTTTTTAATACATTTCGGCTCCTTCAAATTGAATGTCTAATTTCATTGCTATATATGCTGAGATGTCAAGTTAATGGATTTTATTAATTTTTCTTATGGTAGGGACCAATTGATTGGAACTGGTTACCTCACGATGTAATAAATCGCTTTTTTTTTACCACAAAAAAAATAATAAATAAATAAATCGCTTTTTAAACCCATGGACCTGTTTGTGACAGGCCTAAACAATGTGCATGTTTATTCGTACTTATCAAGAAGGAACATTTTTTTGTTCTCTTTCTTAAAACTAATATAAACAAGGATGATCGTATGCTTCTTAGTTCTTAGTTTAAATGAAACTTGCTGTTCAGAATAAAATAATCCACTGGGGAAAAGAAAAAAAGAAAATAAGGAAGAGAGAGAGACAGAGAGAGAGGGGTGGTCCGGGTGGACATGGAAGCACGCGTTGTTGGTGTGGGGAGGTGCAGTCGTATGGGGCGGTGGGTCCATCGGGTTTGCGGAAAAGGCTGAGCCACGGGCTTGCGCTGTTGTTTGGTCCCACCGTGCAGAAAGAAACTGGCAAAGATCAGAAGGGGAAAATTAAAAAAAAACCAGAGGAATTGTCAATTTTGGTGTGTTTTAAAACATTAGAGTGGTGAGAGTCAGAAGTAGAAGGGTCCCAGGCATTTTCCCTCATGGGTGTCTCAGGTTTTCGTAGCATGACGCAATGGGGTAGATCATAGCTGCCATTGTGGTGTCCAGTGCATCTTCACGCATGAAAATTATAAAAACTTTACCGTATGTACTGTGGCTGTGAGTCTGTGAGAGTCGAGACTATTGAATTTTTGATTGTCTGTTGGTTAGCAATTGTTATGGACGAGTGAGTCTTCGACCAAGTCATCATGCAACTCACAAGGTGAATATAAATGAATTATTGAAATTTCATTCGTTTCTACGTAAAAAAATCTTTTACTTATTTTTGGATGTTTGGTATAATCAAAATTTTGGTCAAATTAAATACATTTTTAATTGATCAAAAAAATTTATTTTAAGCTGCTAAAAATGATTTTTTTTTTTAAAAAAAATATTTATGTAAACCATTTTTTTTTAATTCTCACACGCACTCTCTCTTGTGTAGTTCATTCTTTATTGTTTGCCGAAGTTGACTGGAATCTATTACCGGAGGTTGTCAGAAATTTTTGGCCTTTGTGACTCTGTCGACTCTCATTTGTCATTGCTGATTTTTCGTACAAGTTAAACATTGAAAAATGTTTTTAGCTGAAATAATTTTCTTAAAAAATGATTTTGCTAAAAGTATTTTAAATAAAAAATGTTTTACGCTGAAACAAACGAATTTGAGTTAAAGAGAAAAAAAAAATTGGGGGAGGGGAATTAATTTTTTGAGATTCACCTCATAAAAAATATATACTATAGGAAAATTTCTATTTTTTTTTTTTTTCCGGAGGGTACAAACTATAAGCTTGTTCCACCCGAGTATGAGCATGGGTACTATTTGATTTTTATTATAGTAAACAGTTACGTAGATGAGGATGTTCAATTATATTGATTGATATGTTTTTAGATTAGAAAAAAAAAATGAAGATCAATAGAATTATGGCTTATAAATTATTAAGGGTTGGTTTGGGATTGCGATTTCAAAAAGTGCAATTTTAAAAAGTGTAATTTTAAAACGTAATTTCTGAAAACGCAATTAAGCATTTGACAAAATCATAGTTTGACATTTAAAATCGCAGTTTAGCCTTTAAAATTATGTGTTTTTAAAAAAACATCTTCTTACTTGCGATTTGAAAACATAAATTTTCTGCGTTTTCAAATCGTAATTTTTTAAAAATACTGTTCCCAAATAATTCAGTTTTTATGATTTGGCTTAAAATCATGCTTATTAACTACGAAATCGCAATTTCAAACGCACTCTAACAAGTTCACCTATATTTTCCTTTTACTCCCTTGTGGATTTATTTATTTTATATAACTTTTTTGCTTATGATATATAGAGTATTTTGAATATACACTCGACCAATCTTGATGAAAGAATGAAGACCTAGGTCAAGTAGTTGGGCCCAAATCGCATACCCTAATGGATCGAGAGAACCAACAAGGCAGTTGCTTAGATAACAATGAGAGGATAATAACTTTATTACCTCATCCCAATTATACCATTATTCTCGGTAATGAATCTTGCAAAGTCCTTAACCTACCAATTGACATGTAGCACTTCACGACGTTTGATAATGGTCACGGTCTGCTAATAGGTATGGGATTCAACACCACTACTTTGCTAAGATTGACCTTACTAGAAAATAGCACTTGAAAAAGGACGTGCCTAATTAGAGGACATGAATTAGGCGTCATGCCCTAACGAGAATCATGCTCTATCAAAGGACGACATTTGCCTAAGGCCATACGGAGAAAAAACACTCCGCATATATAAGAAAGGGAAGGCAACCATTTCAAGTACATATTCACCATACTCTAATATTATTAATTACATAACTCTTATTCTAACTATCATTCTTACATAGAGGTTCATCAAATCCTTTATCAACTTAAGCATCAGAGATAATACTGTCAGTAGCCTCGATAAGTTTCCGATCTCATTTTCTACCTCTTTTACATGTATTCATGGTGTGAGGTCAGCCGTGCAATCAACTGCATCATCAACTTATAAATCTAATATTTTTAGATAAAATGAAAAATTAATAATTAATTCAAAGAGATAAACAAGTTCAAAGTTACAAACTTACAACCATCCAAAGATGTGGGCATTAGACATCAAGTGTGATATATTAAAAACACAGTGATCGTCACTTAAAAAAAAGAAAAACCAGTGATCGTCGATCGAGCATACATGGCCGAAACATGATACGTTAAACTTGTGATAACACTTCATGTTACATTTGTCACAACATATCTTTATTAGCACGGGCTGGAGCCTAAAGAAACTCACGTTTTGCCATAACAATCTAACATTTAAACTTCAAATCTTTTAAAGTCTTTTGGAGCCTATTTTTTAATATTCATAATTACTAGATTCCTATGATAAAAAATTGGATTCTGGCACATCTTTTTTCACCTAAAATTAAATAGAAATAAATAAGAATATTAGTTTTTAGAAAACAAAATGTTTAGCTGATCGAGTTATATACATGTGCCAGTGTTGTTCAATAACAGTAAGACAAGCTTCTGACTTTCTGGCACAGTGACTAATCCTCATTTGGTTTGATTTCTTTGAGCTCTGATTGATACCATCTTCTTTTTTTTTTTTTCCGGAAATCATCCGAAAAAAATTATGGATGATAGCAATTCTGTAATATAAAAGCATAGATATAGATGGCAATATTACAGAATTGCCATTACACATCCATTTTCCCGGATGATTTCCTTTTTTTTTTAAAAAAAAAAAGGCATTAATTACTCGATTTATTTGTATGTGCTAAATTCTGTTGGGGCATAATGCAAATGGCACTGAAAAATGGTTGGAATACTACAATTTTAACTACAAATTTCATATAAACTAATGTGACATATCTTAACTAGCAAAAAAAATTAAGAGTGCATGGTTGATAAGTCAACCACTAATTAATTAATTAGACAAATCAAATTTTTTACTTGATCATTTTATTAATTATAGAAGTTTCCTTGAAATCTCAACAACCATTAAATTAAAAAAAAAATCAATATTAGAAGTCAAAAGAAGAACTTTTGCTGGAAAAGCAATTGGGTAATCCAGAGTTAAAGTTAAGCTTGCATTGAAAAGAAAGAAGAAAAGAAGTGGCATTATTTTTTCCTTTCTTTTGCCTCTGTGATTTGAGCAATGTTACTCTTCAATTCAAGTGTCAATGAGCATTATCACATGCATCAACATAGTAGAATGAGAGATAGTATTTATAATTACTTTATACAGATTGATATGATGTATTTTAAATAATTTTTCATATTAGTTAGTTTTTTTTTTAAAAAAAAAAAATACAAGTTGCTTAAAACATGTCATGATTAGGTGTGGCATGACTCACTCACTCTTGTAATTTAAAAGAATTTAAGAAAAATGTAACATACTACATCCTATTCATCCCACTAAGCTGACGTGGTAATAGTACTTAATTATCATCTTTTGATTTTTAATTTTTGATTTTTAACAAAAGCTGATAAATACTATCATATGGGTGTGTATATAATATGTAAATTACTCAGAATTAATTAAAACACTTCCCTTCAAAGTTTTAAGTACAAGTCTAAAAATCTCCAACATGGGCCACAAGGAAAAACATGTCCATAGAAGAAAAGAAAGTGGTGAGCCCACCAACTTATGTGTCAACCAGAAACAACTGGAAGAAAAGGACACCATGATGGTTGAGCTGAATTGTGAAGGCTTTCACAAAGAACGGTAGATGCCCTCTGTAGAAGCACTATCGGCCTTCGCCCTTGGGAGTTTTGGACACTAGCTCCTTGAGGCCAACATGGTCTCAAAATTCTCATAATTGGTTTTCGATAAGCTTTCTATAGGCACACTTTTATTCAGTACTGCAACCTTTTTGACTCTTCCCATCTCTCTTTCCCCACCACCTCTCTCTGTCACCTTCACCTCATCGATCTTTAGCCACACATTTCTCTCATATAATGTTACCAGTTACCACATTTTAGAATTTGAGTTTAGATTGTGGGCTCACTAACCTTTGTCTGGGGGACAAATAGATTAGGATTGACATCACATGCACGACAAGGACTAGAGAAAATCCAATTTGGTTGGTCGTTAAGGTCTATGATTCATGCTTGATGCACCCTAAATATCTAATCTAATTCGGTGAAGGCTCCTCATTTTTACAACTTTGCCGAGGTGAGGAGATGTTGAAATTGTGTTGTGCCGAGTGCTTTAGTGAATAGAGCCACAGGTTGCTGATTTTGTAGGTATATGAAAGGTTTGAATCATTTTCGCTTGGAGGTTCTCTTGCATAAGGTGACAATCAAGAGTTAGCCAGAGGCCTTATAGGTGGCTGTTTTGTTGTCACAATACATAGCTTGACCGGTTGTGAATGTGTCGCATTAAGATATGCCAATAAATGTTTTACCCAAGTAATCTCACAACAATTAGTAGAAGCCATAGCTCTAAAGTATGCTTAATTTAGTCGAAACAAGACGCAACAGAGATAAAGTTCTGTTCAAATGGAATGGGTGCTTTGTTCAATTCAACAACGAGTGGCTCTGTTGATTTACAACCGTACTCGGTGGTATATGATTATAACCTATTGAAACAGTTTCCGGTATGAGGGCACGTCCGACAATGGATATTGTAAAAAGAGAAGAAGGTCAAAGGGACCTGGAGGGTGAATCCACCAAGCCCACTCCGATGCTTAAGTCAGTGTGTTTTAGAATTTATATCTGAGAAAACATATATTGATGCCTTTTCTTTTTTGTACCAACCTTTTACTTGGTATTGTGAGTCCATTTATAGATAAGTAGTTGTCATTTGCTAGGACTCCTTTTGACTTCGGCTCAAATGGGGTTTCTTTGGATATCTGTATTTATAGTCGAGATATATCTGCTCTAATAAATAACCACTCCGTGTATATTCGTCTTATTTTTAATATCCTCTTATCATGATATTGTGGGCTTATCTCTTCCTAGATAAGAGATCACTTACCATTTTAATGGATAACTTCCAGCCGGGAATATCTACCTGCTACCTTTCTTTCTGGGATACTATGAGACCTTAAGTTCATGTTTCAGGCTTTAATCACTTACGGGGCTGTCCATTATCCCAATGACCTCATCGCTCGGCCCTCAACTTTAGGCCCAATCCCTTGAGTTATGGGCTTCATATCCGAGATGGGATCTTCTGTAACATAACCAATGAACACAATGGTAACAAAAAAATAAAAACAGTGGTGCTACACAGCAATTTTAGGATTCCGGCCTCAACCTTCAGATGGTCCAGCCCAGTGAGGAGTAATGAAATGACTGGTGGGCTTTTGTTGTACTCAGAACTTAACCAGACAAACGCCAAGGGATGTCCCAATTCCCGGTACGTGGAGGATAGGTATCTCAAACCTAACACGAAAATGACTTTGAATAATTGGGCTGGAGAATATCTTTCACTGTCTAACTTTTTTTTGTTTTGTTTTGTGTGTTGTTTTTTAAGGTACTTTCAGAAGCAAAACCAACAGAAAAACAAACAAGCAAACCAAGCTGAAAGCTATTACAAGCAAACGGGGTGTATCTTTTCCATTACCGAAGGGAAAGAAGGGAGCAGAGAAATAGATGGGAATGTAGTTTGAGTGATATTTAGCTGTGGCCCAATATAGTAGGCACATAAATTAATACTTTTATGAATTCTTTTTAGCCTTTCAAGAGGAAGAGGTTGGGATAATGGAGATAGAGTCAGAAATGAGATCAACAATTTTTATGCCTTGCACAATGGTTGATTGTTGAAGAGCCATAACCACAACTTGAAAATCACCTTCCAAAATGAAATTATTTAGCTTGAGAGAAGCTGCCAAAGCGTCTCCCCAAAATTGGGGTCACATGGGGCCTATTTGGAAAGAGCCTCGAGAATAAAACCATTAGAGCACATTTTTGAGTTCACGTTTTTCATATCAAATTGGTAATATCTCTTACTTGACCTTGCAGCATGTTGGTGTTCATGAATGGTCTCTTTTTTTTTTTGGTAATTATTATATTATGAAAATAACTCAAAAATGCTTTTGATTACAACATTTTTGTCCCGACTTTTCATACTACTTGATCACGCCAACTTATGCGACTCCGTCAAATTAAGCCTTAAAAAGGAGGAAATCTTGCAATGTCAATTTCTTATGATGGGTTTGGTACGCTGGACTGGATGGATTGTCATACAACAAAACGCTGCAATATTAGTTGACAGGATTTAGATATCGTGCAATGACGGCAATGGACAGTTTCCTTTGAAAGACTATCTGAGCCTCAATTAATTGTTCGGACAGTTGGAGACTTAAACATCCTTATTACACGAAATTTCAGTCCGGTTGACATGTTCATGATTTGAGCCAAAAAGATTGCTTTCTAGATGGTTGATCTGAATACATTTAGACCTTTGATCTTGCTAGCTTATTCAAAAGTTACCTAGATGGTTGCTGGTTCCTAGGGCAGGACCATTGGACCACTCGTGATCAAGCCAAACATAATTTTCGATAGCTCGATCTAAATGCAACTTTGGTACGTTGTTCCCGGACTATGATAATATATACCTAGACCACCTAATCATGAGAATACTTTTACATCACAGCACGTGAAAACATCGTAGCTTAGACATTTGATCTTATAGATTATTCAAATGTTTTTTCATTCGGTGTGAGACTATTCAAAAGTTGACGCCTTATATAATTTTGGATGAACAACTCTTTTTTTTTTCTTTTTTGTTTTAGAGTTCAAAACCCAATTGCTTCTCCGAGAAGAAAAAGGTATAATTGGAAGCAGGGATGGAGCCAGATCATTTTGATGGGAGGGGGTCAATTTTTTTTTTTTGTTTAAGCCGTTTCAAGGCAAATTATGCCTAATATTATATTATATTAGAAATCAAGTTTAAGTTGAATCCAACTTGCAAAGTCGTTCATACCTTCTGACCAAATTTTCCTTCTCAATGCATGAGTTACAATAGTGTAACGACACCTACCATCCACCCGTGGATGGCCTAAAGCTTCTGATCGAAAAGGTTGCCTCTCTAATGTCTTTATCTCTTCATCTTCAAGTTTTCAATGAGTCTCCCAATCTCTTCTGTGCTTACAAATAAAAAAAAAAAAAACCCTATTTCTTATAACACATTTTTTCTTTCTTTTCAACTCTACATTAAGATTCAGCTCCTAGAAAGATCAAGATTACAACACCTTTTTTCTTCATTTCCCAACACTCGAGAATAAACCTCTCAAAACATAGGCTGAAATTTGCTTCTCTGTTCAGCTTGCTCTCATACTTCTATTTCTCCACAAATATAAAACCGTTGCACAAAGAGCCAATCGATACAAATAAGCTCTAAAAGATTTCTTCCTCAACTCTTTAACAGCAAAAATGGGCCAAAATTTGTAATGGAAAGGGCTAAAATCTTTAATTGGTAGGAGCCGAATAAGCGACAATAGTGTAACGACACCTACCCATTCACCCGTGGATGGCCTAAAGCTTCTGATCGAAAAGGTTGCCTCTCTAATGTCTTTATCTCTTCATCTTCAAGTTTTCAATGAGTCTCCCAATCTCTTCTGTGCTTACAAATAAAAAAAAAAAAAACACCTATTTCTTATAACACATTTTTTCTTTCTTTTCAACTCTACATTAAGATTCAGCTCCTAGAAAGATCAAGATTACAACACCTTTTTTCTTCATTTCCCAACACTCGAGAATAAACCTCTCAAAACATAGGCTGAAATTTGCTCTCTGTTCAGCTTGCTCTCATACTTCTATTTCTCCACAAATATAAAACCGTTGCACAAAGAGCCAATCGATACAAATAAGTTCTAAAAGATTTCTTCCTCAACTCTTTAACAGCAAAAATGGGCCAAAATTTGTAATGGATAGGGCCAAAATCTTTAATGGGTAGGAGCCGAATAAGCTAAAAAACAAATACCAGCTACATTTGTTTTTTTTTTCAAACGAACTGGGGGGGGGCCGCCTTGGCCTATACCAGCCACCCCCCAGCTCCGTCTCTGATTGGAAGCAATTATGTGTACTTGTGTAGGATTCTTCAAATTATGGGTTAACTTTCGTTTCTTTCTTTTGTTGTAGTTCATGGTGGTCCCTATAGCTTATCTTTTTCTCCCTTCTTTTCTTCTTTTTCCATAAAAATCTTATGAGAAACCCAAAATGCATTGTTGGTCTAGGAAAGATAGTAATGTTTATGCCCTAATTATTCCATTGGTTTCTTTTTCTTTTTTTTTGTGGAACACGAATTATATTAGTTGGTGACACGGAGACAGTTTTTTTCTTTTCTTTTCTTTCCTTTTCTTTCCTTTTTTTCTTTAGTAAGTGAAGACAGAGTTTAGGAAAGGAGTTTATCCAAGCAACAGCTGTACGACGTACTAGTTCCTAATTCATTCTTTACAATGTCTTTTCCCAGTGTAGGGAGATACCTCGCTGTCGCTGTGCATTATCTTCAAAAAAAGAAAAAGAAAAAGAAAGCGAAGATATCCCTCATTTATTATATATTGTTTCGTTCTTTCTTGGCCATATATGTTTTGGTTAATAAAGAAAGAAGAAGGTGCATGAAGCAACATTTTACCTACACTGGAAATGCCTTGCAAGGTGCAGGAAATTTCTTGATCAAGATCCGTGCAACGAAGCTATTTGTTGTATGCATGTGTAAATGGACAGTCTTATGTAAAAGGATATATATTTGGGTCTCATCTGTTTGGAGAGGTATTTGAGCATGTGAGGAGCTGTCGAAACACCTGTCCAAATAGTATAGAGTCTGGGTGCACTCTGACGCATGAGATGAGCAGCCCCAATACACCCGATTCCTATAAGCAAGAAACTACACGTGACACCTAATAATTAATGTTCTCAGGGAAGCTGTAGATAAGTTTTAGTTAAAAAGTAATAGAATCACTCTAATATTAAATTAGATTGCGTTTGCCGTCAGTTTTAGTTCAAATTTATAATTCTTATTTGTATTTCGATGATGCTTCTCTTTTATTAAAATATGAAGATTTGAAATTTGACTTGTAATTTGTGCCTATAATCTATAGGTTTAAAATACAAGGATTAACATTCTATATTCCATGTTTGTACATTAATAATCACATATAATATTATGAATGTCCTCTTAATTAGTCTGTCTGACATGTGCCCTGTGCATCGAGAGCATCTCTCTTTTGCCAGACTCTTTTTCTTTTTCTTTTTCTTCCCTCCCATGTGTAAAACCTATTCATTCGCTCTTTCAGAATTACGTGCGCCATGTTATTAATTTTCAAATATTATTCTTATCCTTACTTAAAGTTATATAAAAAATGAGAATGTCTTGTAAATAGTGCATTTTATTTGATAGTATAGTTTTACGCTTTTATCTTTTTTCTGTCTTCTTTATTGTTAAGTCAGGTAGGATTATTTTTGTCTTTCACAATTTCTTTAATATTTAAATTGTAAAACTACTATTTACAACTAGATAATTACAAACAGTTACAATTAGATAAAGAGAGACAGTTACAACTAGATAAATATGAGTTCAGTTAGATTAAGATCAGATGAAACCTGGTGAAATTTCGACAGTGTAACGTGAGTTCAATTTTATTCTCCACCAAGAATTTAATTTTATTCTCCACCAACTACAAATACTATATAGAGCAAATAACAATTTCTTTACTTTATTTTGGATTGCAACTTCAAGTTTGATTCGTCTTCTTTGACCATCCTTTTTGTTCATCATTTTTTCAAATCTGTATCACTTTGTGGTATGCTTTCATGTTTAGCCAAGTGACATTCTCTTAATTAATTAAATTTTTTTATTAATTTTTATGCTTAGAAATGTATATATAATTGCAAGAATTTTCTTGGCTGTAATAGACTTCTTTCTAGCGGACAATTCCTTCGCTCGTCTCTACGCCTTTGTTGAGTCTAAGATTGAAGATATTTGTTCATGTTTGATCATTCTCTCTTAGTCTCCTCTTCAATTTTGAGTTTTAGGCTTTGTTTGGTTCTTGAGAAGATTGAGAATCTCAATTTTAATTTCTTTTTTATTTAATTGAATATATATCTGAAATTTTATATGTCTTCTATGAGAAGACATCTGTATGTGAAGAAAGATAATTTGCATTGTTTTCTTTTTATTGGTCTTTGTCATTTTTGAAAGGTGAGTCTGACCTCTTCTCACAAATGCAAACATTATGGATGTCCTTCTACAATGATAGTCATTTCCTTAAATGTTTTGTTGTATTTGAGACTCGAGAGTTTTAGAAGTTAGTGAGAAAGAGAAGAATAAGAAGAATGCAATGAACCCAATAAGGGATTCCGGCCATGATTTGTAATAATGTAAAATCTCTATATTTTTCTTTTATAGTTTTGTTATATCCACTAATTATAGATTACAAAAATAATGTTAGATTGGTTGGATTTGAAATGGTTGTTGATTTTGGTGGGTATGTTGTTTAGACCCATTTTGATTGATTTCAATATTTTTTTTAAAAAAAAAAAGTTGTTCTTTGTATGTCATTGTGTCACTCAAATTTATTTCGAAAATTAAAGTATTTGATTCAAAATTCAATAGTAATCTATCTATATATAATAATCATTTTTAGTATATCAGATTTTATCAATTATAGTTTAACTACACTATCAAATAAAATGCACTATTTACGAGACATTCCATATTTATATATATTATATATATATATATATATATATATATGTTAAAATTATAATATTAACAATTATAATGAAATATAATAAAGGGAACCAAGCACGTGCATTGCACGTGCTATCCAACTAGTTTTATTTAAAAGATCATATTTTGATGATTTATTGACAAAGTTTTTGGTTTTCCAACAATCTATAGAAAAAATTATCCTTTCAAATTTCACACTTATAATAAATTAGACTTCAACCCCTTTTTTTAAATGAGGAGGAGAGAAATATATATACCGTCATATTATGGAATACGATCATATTAATTTCATGTAAAATAAGGAGAAATCATTTAGTAGTTTAGATTTTGTTTGGTTGCATTTAAAAGTAAATATTGTGTAACGTTATTTAAAATTTTTCATTTTAAAAATTTTGACTTTTTATACGGCACTAGTTATTATTAATACAACATAAGATTTGCTGGCATGGGGAATAGACAGTGTCTACTCAAATTATTCATTAAAACTTTGTTTTATAGTCCAAATTGTTCATTAACTATTTGGTACTAATTAATTAATACTTTTATAAATAAATAAATAAAAAATCATCTTAATTCTTTCATTCACTTTACAGTTATCACGTATAAATAATGTATTAATTTCAAAGTTTATACTCCACAATATTCCCCTATCTTTACAGGATTATATGCCATTTTCACGGATTATATACTATTCCATGGCAAAGACTCCTTCCAAGTCAAATTCTGCATGGCCCCCCAAACCGCGTTCCCCAACTCTAATGGCCCCATGCCCCATGCCTGTTTTGAAGTGATTTTGGGAAATTCGTGAAGAAGACAGATAGCCGTTTGATGAATTACGTTCATTCCTTGATTCGATGCGTTAATTAATTACTTGTCTTAAAAGCGTAATAAAAAAATAATAAATTTAATTAATACTCCTACTCAAGTCAAACTTTGAACTTCTAAATTTAAATTTAAGTCGATAAAAAATTAGAAATTTAATAATTTAATTAATATTTTAACTACAAATCAGTTGCCGTCATTTATCTTTTAGAAATAGTACTTGATCGGCAGCTCCCCAATGCCACCATTAGAGTGGAACCATTTATAATGCGCGGGCTTAGATTGTTTATTCTTAACCTATATATTTGACTAATTAACAATGTAACAAATGTCTTTAACCCCTTTAAAAACAAAATAAAAATTGAAACTATATGACTAAATTTATTCTCTGAGAGTGAGGGGGATGGCTGGCATTTATGTTCATAGAATCATATCACATAGAAAACTGAAAAAACTACCATTGGTTGCGTCATAGAATTTGGAAGCCCACGAGGGTCAAACTTAATTTCAGTTTAAATTCAACTGGGAAAAGATTTTGGGAGCCTGTTTACTGGTTTGAAAAGGAGCATATATCTTATTTCATTCCCTATACTTACTAGAAGCTTTTACAATGGAGAGAGAAAGAAGGTGAAATCAATTTGAAAAGAACCAGAGCTGGCATTAACAGATTCAACTCACACCAGTTCGGTTATATTCTAATCCAACTTGCTCGTGATCAGAAGTGTCTTTTCCTTGACAGCTTTTTTTTGTTTTTTAATTGGCTCGTTGAATAACTAAATCCTACCACATGTATATAAATATCTGCTCCATTAATCCTCCCCATTAAGAAACTTCAATTTCCCTGATCAAATGGGTCGGTTTAATCTTCTTATAGTCGTGCTGTCACTTAGCCTCAGCTCGTGCCTCTTCCCCAATACAGTATCAGCAGCGCTAAAAAAAAATTACTATGCCAAGATCTGCCCCAATGTCGAAAGCATTGTTAGAGATGCCGTCATCAAGAAATTTAACCAAACGTTTGTTACAGTTCCTGCAACCATCCGTCTCTTCTTCCATGATTGCTTTGTCGAGGTAAATATATATTACGTACTGTACAAGGATTTCTCATTTGTGTGTTAAATTTAGCCAACCCATTTGACCAATTGGGTTATGAAAAACAGGGTTGTGATGCCTCGGTGATGATAGCATCCAAAGGAAATAACACGGCAGAGAAGGACAACGCTGTCAATCTCTCGCTTGCTGGAGATGGATTTGACACCGTTATCAAAGCCAAGGCGGCTGTTGATGCGGTCGCAGGCTGCAAGAACAAGGTCTCCTGCGCTGATATACTCACAATGGCAACCCGAGATGCAATTGCTCTGGTTTGTTCACCCTTCTTAATTATCCGCCAACATTTTTCTTGACCATATTAATTAACTGTGGAGTAATATATAGTTATAATAAATAATAATTGGTGCGTGCAGGCTGGCGGGCCTTCATATGCGGTTGAGTTGGGAAGGTTTGATGGGCTAATTTCAACAGCTGCAAGTGTAGATGGGAAGCTGCCTGCAGCAAACTTCAATCTGGATCAGCTCAATACCCTATTTGCTTCCAATGGGCTCACCCAAAGCGACATGATTGCTCTCTCAGGTATGGCCACTGTGTTTTCTCGTAACAAAGTTTGATGGTATGGTGGGGGTTCTTGCAATAGAATTGTCTTATTACAATGCAACAGGGCAGTGTTATATGTGAAGTTGTTTGAGTCGTACCTGTTTGGACAAGTATTTGGAAAGTCCAGGTCCGCTCGAACAAGTGAAGTTCATACAAACTCATATGGAATGCAATATTACAATGCAATAGGGCATCTCTATTGTTCGAGATTCCTATCCATTTGGGATAACATAAATTAAAATACTTATAGTATGGGTGAGTTTGGGATTGCAATTTTATAGATAATAAGTATGATTTTAAATTAAATCGCAAAAAATAGATCGATTGAGAACTACGATTTTAAAAAATTGTGATTAAAAACGCAAAAAATTTACGTTTTCAAATTGCAGGTAAAAGAGTATTTTTTTGAAAACGCAGAATTTTAAAGACTAAACTGTGATTTTAAATGCCAAACTGCGATTTTACCAAACGATTAACTGTGTTTTTAAAAATCATGTTTTCAAATCGCACTTTTTAAAATCGGTATTTTTAAAATCACACTTTTTGAAATCGCAATCTCAAACGAATCCTAATTAAGGATCAGGATATTTAACAAATTTGAGAGAGCCTTTATGGGGCTAATCACCTGCTTGAGCAGGTCTTATGTAACTTGTCCACTTATTGCAACAAATAAGCCCTTTAAAAGATTTTTCACATTTTTTATACAAATTGTTAATAATTTTATAGTAAAATTATTGAAAATCTCTATTTGATTGACCAAAATTAAAATAGAGAAGAGTCAATTAATATAAAGTGAAAGGTAAGATTGTCATTTCTTATTTTATTTTTGCCAATCATACCCTAACTGAATCTTCTCTATTTCAAATGTGAAATGAAGACAATCATTTTACCTTGTTGGGTTTGAAGTTGGAACATTTTTCTAGAACTCTAATTTAAGCTAAACATTTAATATGCAGGCTTCACCTATCGAGGAGATCTTGGGAATAAATGATAATTTATCATCGCTTAATCAATAATTAACAATTACGTGTTCTTAAACACCATAAAAAATTCATAACCCTGCATGCATATATGCAGAAGTACTAAGATCCAATATGAATCGGCAGACCACAAATTCATAACAATGTTGCTTTTTTTGCAGGGGCTCACACGGTTGGATTCTCTCACTGTAGCCAGTTCGCGAACCGGATATACAATTTCAGCAAACAAAACCCGGTGGACCCTACGCTAAACAAGCAATATGCGACCCAACTTCAATCAGATTGCCCCACGGATGTGGACCCCAGGATAGCCGTCAACATGGACCCAAACACGCCCCAGACGTTTGATAACATGTACTTCAAGAATCTCCAGCAAGGGAAGGGCCTATTCACCTCGGATGAAGTCCTCTTCACAGACACCAGGTCCAGCGCCTTTGTTAATAGATGGGCCAGAAATGCGACAGATTTCCAGAAAGTCTTCGTCAATGCAATGACCAGGCTGGGCCGGGTCGGAGTGAAGACGAGCAAGAATGGGAATATTCGTATTGATTGTTCTTCTTTCAATTGAGAAAACCATATACCAACTTAAAATAAAAAATAATAATCGGGGTTACGACGTAGAATATCATGCTGGCGAGCATCTCTGCAAACCAATATTTCTATTTCTATTTCTATTTCAATGATTAAATTGCCATTTTATTCTATTTTTTTTTTTTATATGTATTCAATATGATTGCTAGAATGATTGATGAGTAAGGTGTTTATTAATTGCACGCATAAAACTTGGCACATCTTATTAATTAACAACCTTTTTTCTTTTCTTTTTTTTCTCTATATATAGACCCCACGTCAAAGTCATTATCACTATAATGTGTTACATTTCAATATGCTTAGCCTATCAATAATATTATTGGTCTTCTATTTGAGATGATGCGTACCCACTTGTCTTAAAAAGATGTTTCACCCCTTTAACAAACAAATAAATAAATAAAAAAAAAGTCTCATCAAACATTATTTGTCAACTCACTGGCCAATAGCAAAATGCGTGTGATGTGTAAAAACTATAATATTTCTAACAACCCTCTATCCAATAAACATCTTTCACTGATTACTAAGGTAAACATCTATGTGATGTGTATTATCACATTATTTTGTAAAGAATTTATAATAAAAATTATAATATTTCTAACAATTAACGCTTTATCCAATAAACATCTTTCACTGATTACTAAGGTAAAAATGTGTGTCACATGCATTAACAACGCTTTATCCAATAAACATCTTTCTCTTATTATTAAAGGTAAAAATGCGTGTCACATACATTGGCACGTTATTTTATCAAAGACTTATAATATTAAAAAGTACAAATCGTAAAACACTCTTAACAAAACTCCCATGAACATCTTTCACTGAACACGGTTCCTAGTCTTGTAGCATTAGTGTTAAATTATAACTAATCCTGAAAATATAAATTGATAAGAAATGATTGACTAATTAAAGCTTCCCTTCATGTATGAGTTTAAATTTTTTCTTAATAAGTGAGGCTCGACATTTTAAATATTTAATTAAAATAAAAAATGAATTATAAAAGACAATTTGTTCAATCTCAAGAAATTTGTTATAATATCATAGTAAATGATTACTTATCTTAAAAAGTTAAAATGATAAAATATATATATATAATTAATATTCTAACAATTAAAACGTGACTCAAACTTATCAAATTATTGCGCCCTTCTTCAAGGCTGCAGGCACATGCCCAGAGTTACTTTCCAATCATTTGGAAAAAATTACCTGATGTAAAATGCTGACCTAGAGACTTTTTGTCCTTTTTTTTTTGTCAATTAATTATATGTCTAATTCGAGTAGACAAGATAAAAAAGGCCGTTACCCAACGTTAGTGATGTCTCGGAAGGGAACTTTGGATTGTTTCTATTTTGACAACTGCTTGGATTGGTGTATATATATAAGTAGAATAATTACATTTTCTCCCTTTTCCGATTTATATCAAAATAATAATAATAATAATAATTAAGATAAACATTGTAAATTTAATTATTCTACTTTTTTATTTTTTTAATTAAAAAGGTTAAAAAGGAGGCCAATTATAACTATTCTACTTAGGCGTGACCATAATAATTCTTAACCTACAAGGCGTCACTCAAAAAGAACCTAAACGGTAAAAATTACAAAACACTCCTATAAAACTAACCAAACTGTAGTTAAACATCTGCTTCACCAAGACATTATGCTATTCAATAATAACATAACAACACATTCTCTCTTATGGAATATGGATGGTCATGATTAAAATTGACTATTTATAGCACAAACCCACGTCACGCTTGGAAATGTCTTGGCTGTCCATATTCTATAACCTGTTATTTAATATCAAGATCGAGTCAAGCCAAACTCAAGTACTTTAGGGCCCATCTTAGAAGTTGGTAACCACACAAATTTGGTTTATTGATTATTTGTGTGACTTTGTCTTAAGACCTATTTTCTATCTTAGTCAATGCATATTAATAATTAACTAATTATAACATAATATATATATATAATATAGATTAATGATTTATTTTCTCCTCATCCTTAATTAATACTTCTTGGTTTTTGTTAATCACCTGTATATTGCAATTTCTTTTTCTAATAAACAGGCACTCCATCAACATTCACTTTTAGCACAATCTATCATTAGATTGTTTTCTGTTTCTAATAAATACTTCCTTTTCTGTTTCTCCTCATCCTTAATATGGATTGTTTAAGTACAATCTATCATTTAAATTACACCTTCTTTTTTAGTAGTACTTCCTCTTGGAGCAATTACCAATTGGACAGGTTGAACCTGCATGTATATATTCTCATTTCTCATTCTCATAAACATGCCAATAATTATAATTTAAATGATAATTTTTTACAAGAAAAAGGTAAAGAATAAGATTATGAATTCAAAATTTACCACTTGTGTGTTAAATAATTGTTTTTTCTAAAAGTTTAAACCGATAAGAAAAAAATATATTTACTCATTTGATCAATACTTTAATACTCACCCTCACATGTGAGCTCAAACTGTTAAGTGATGATTTAACATGGTATCAGAGCAAGTCTTGAGCTCAAAACCTGACTCAAATTCATTCATATTTCATTTATTTTTATGAAAAATGGTAATTTAACATTGTTTGTAATTTATGAGAAATAAATATTTAAAATATTAATATTCATATAGATGGAAGCAATTCTTAGTTTTTAAGAATTTAATTGTGTGCAACTTCGGCCCTAGTGATATAAATATTCATTTATATGAGGCAACTTCCACCCTTTTTCATAAAACATTCATTTATAAATAATTGTGTGCATCTGCTTGATTAACAGTACTGTCAGAACTTTTAAACGGCCCCAAAACATGACTTTAGAATCAAATCTATGAACGTGAGCATGGTTGGTATGTCTCTATGGCTTCCAAATAATAATAATAATAAAGCGCATGGCTGCTATATGCTTTCTGGAATTACGAAGTCCACAGGAAGCAGTCGTAACGTGCATACTACGTTCTTGTACCCGGTATTCACTTTAGCCACTCACTCTCTCTCTCCTCACAGTTTTTCTTTTGGACTTAGTTGTGATATTTTTTTTTTTTTAGGGTCATATATTTTTTTAGCACAAGGTACTTGTTTTTGTGATCATTTCCTTATTATAAACCCAATTGGTATTTTCTTTCAAAAAAAAGTGTTACCGTGTCCTATATAATTCATTAGTATTAATTTTTTAAAAAAAAAAAACTGGCCAGAGTCACCGCTTTAACCAAATAGAAATAACCGAAACCACGCACCTTCTTAGGTGGCTCATTCGTGAGTTTTTTTTTTTTTTTTTTCGGTTTTTTTTTTTGTTTTTATTTGGTAGAAATACCGCTCCCCCTGCCTTTCTCTCTCTCAGACCTCAGTGTTCGTCGTTGGACCACGTTGTGAGATTTTTCTTTTTTTGTTTAAAAAAAAAGGAATTTGGTACAAAGACCACGTCTTGAGATTCAAACTTCTTGTTTTTACTGAAATATTTGGACAAGAGAGCCTTTATGGATAAGACATTTCAAGGCGGCTGATGGCTGCACGTTAACAGAGCCAAAGATCAATTAATTCTTAAACTCGTCATTTCAATTGTAACAGTGATATATATATATATATAGTAACAAAAATTAATTTGTTGGCTGTAGAGAAGATTCCAACTCAACTTCGTGCATGTGACCACTGTTCCACTACTCCTACCTATATATGTACATCCCTTTCACTCCAACCATTAACCATAGCCACTCTTGTACTCCTATATATCTCCGTTTGTTCTCTTCCTCCCTCCCTCTCTCTGTACCAAAATCAAAAACTTCGAAGTTTTGTTCAATTTTTAAAATGGTTCGGTTTCTTCTCATAGCCGTGTGGTCACTTTCCATTGGGTTGTGGCTCTACCCTCACGCGGCATCAGCGCAACTAAAACAAAACTACTACGCCAACATCTGCCCCAATGTCGAGAACATCGTTCGAGGTGCCGTCCAAAAGAAGTTCCAACAAACTTTTGTCACGGTTCCTGCTACCATCCGTCTCTTTTTCCATGATTGCTTTGTGCAGGTAAAACTGATCGATCAGACAATGACACGAAAGAAAAAAAAAAGTGTCGGTAATTTTGGATTTGATTTATTCTTGTCTTATGATGATATATAATTAATTACTGTCATAAATTACAGGGTTGTGATGCCTCTGTAATTATACAATCCAGTGGAAGCAACACGGCGGAGAAGGATCACCCAGATAATCTGTCACTAGCAGGAGATGGATTTGACACCGTTATCAAAGCCAAAGCGGCCATTGATGCGGTCTCAAGCTGCAAAAACAAGGTGTCGTGCGCTGATGTTCTCGCCATGGCAACCCGAGATGTGATTGCACTGGTTGGTTCACGATATTCTCGATCGATAGATTGCATTGATTTTTGGACTAAGTCTATAGCTAGGTTGCCATTATTTGACTAGCTTTGGGGCCTTGGGCTAGTTTGTTTTTTTCTTTCTTTTACTCTTAATAATAAGATTCGCATTGATATATATTGAAAACGACGCAGTCTGGTGGGCCTTCATATGCTGTGGAGTTGGGAAGACTAGATGGCCTGAGCTCAAAAGCTTCTAACGTAAATGGGAAGCTGCCGCAGCCAACGTTCAAATTGGACCAGCTCAATTCCCTGTTTGCTGCCAATGGACTCACCCAAACCGATATGATTGCTCTCTCAGGTAAGGCCGGTGAAGAAGACTATAATTATTTGTTGACAGAGTTTCAGTTTTCGGGTGGGTGCCCAAGCAGGCCTTACGTGGCTTAGCCTGACACCGCCCTTGTCTTCTCTTATTTTTGGAACTTAATTATTGGAGATTCCGATCCATCAAGTATGGATTTAAATAGTAAATTTTATTGTTATATCTCTTAGTAAATAAATAATGTAACTTTTAAAAATATTATTAATTTATAGTAAATTATTATTAATTTTTAATTTAATAATAATTTAAAAAGTAATATTATTATTAGAGTGAGACAATTAAGGATAACATTTTTCTCTAATTTGAATTAAAGAATTTTTCTTAACTTAATTTATTAAATTAATATATATTTTAAATGTATATAAAAATTACATGTATTTTAAATGCATATAAATTTTAATGAAACTTTAAGAATAGTTTTATTCAAAAATTAGAGGTTGAAAGTTCATGGGGTGATATATACGACTTTATGTTGGGGTGCATTTATGTTGCATGAACATGCATAAAATGCGTTGGATGTTGAATCTGGTGCAGGTGCGCATACCGTTGGATTCTCTCACTGTGGCAAATTTTCAAACCGGATATACAATTTCAGCGGTCAGAATCCAGTCGACCCGAGTCTGAACAAGGGTTATGCGACCCAGCTGCAATCGATGTGCCCGAAGAATGTGGACCCGAGGATAGCCATCAACATGGACCCAAACACGCCCAACACCTTTGACAATGTATATTTCAAGAATCTTCAACAAGGGAAGGGGCTTTTCACCTCGGACCAGGTTCTCTTCACGGACACCCGATCTAGGTCCACCGTAAACAGCTGGTCAAGTAGCTCTTCTACCTTTCAAAATGCTTTTATCACGGCCATCACCAAGCTGGGCCGGGTCGGAGTCAAGACCGGGAAAAATGGGAACATTCGTACTGATTGCGCTGCTTTTAATTGAGAAAATTCAATCTGTGATTTGAATAATTCGAATTGTAAATTGGCCTTGTAGTTGTAAGGCAAGCTGGATTCAAAAATATATAACGAATAATGATAAGATCTGTTTACTTTATTATATATATTCCTTCCTTAATTTTTTTTTTTTTTCAAAAATATATAGAAATGAATTGTTGGCAAGCTTATCCGAACACCATTTTTTTTTTCCCCTCTCAACGTGAAAAAGACCCACTAGGATAATTTATTTTTTTTTAAAAAAAAACTATTAGAACATTAGAAGTCAACATGACAGCTGGAATTAGTGACAGAATGCTAAATAGATTAACATGGGAATTTTTTTTTTTTAAAAAAAATATCTCCGAAGATTACCCCAGATGTGATAAATAAACAAAAAAGCAATACTTTATTAAATTTATGGTGCATAAGACTGCCCCAGTTTGATAAATCAGTACCACCGGTTTTGTTGTCTTTAAGGCCGCTTTATCTGTTTGAAAGCAAATTAATAGGAATATGCGGATATTAGATTTATGGTGCATAAGACTGCCCTTTGCCCTTTCATATGCATATTGCGGTGAAGTCTAATTTTTATGTGGCAGCCAATGCCACGGTCCTCAGCGATTCGAATGGCAACGCCTCTCTTCCATACATGCGGCTATTTGTGAGGCTCAAGTAGCTCTTTTCGCTACTCAATTTGTAATTTCTTTTGGGTTTACTTTTTCTTGTTGGAAGGGGATACTATTAATATTATCATTGCCCTTCTAAATTTGGAGCTCTTCAGGCATTGAAATTTTGTCTCTCTTATTTCTGACATCAACTTACAGTAATTACTTTCTTTTCATAGGTAGAAAGCCAATAATTTTTCATAGTGTTATAATTATTGAGCACAGTTGTTAGCTAGACGGTTGTCTCTCACCTAGTGTTCGAAAGCATTTTTACTTGGTCTCTCATCTTCTCTTTCATTTGAATCAAGAACGTAAAAGATTTACTTTGTAACCCTTTTCCCATTTTATTAGAATATATATATATATATTGCCTTGCTTGGAAGTAAATTTGTTTTTATTTTTATTTTCAATACAAATTTAGTATTCGGTTATGTGAATTCCATGAAATTCACTGTACAAACTCCAAACGCCCAAAACATCTATAATTGTTTGGGTTTTTTTAAAAAAATTAAGATTCAGATTTGAGTTGAGTCCACTTTCAAAAAAAGAACACAGTTTTTCTTCTTCTTTTTTTGTTGAAACAAGTACAAAGGAAAAAGGGAAATGAGAAATTCACATCAAATATCACAACCAAAATAAGGGTGGACAACCCAACAAATACCCTCAAAAAACCAACACATTACAAATAAAACCTAAAAGACTATTGGGACTGGACAAAAAATTGGTCCCGACTTAGTTAAATATTGGCTCACCAACCAAGAAAAAAGTCATCACAAACAGCGGTTTAAAATGGCAATCCAAAGACGAAATTGCTTGTAAGAGCATTAGCAGCAGCTTCCCTTAAGCTTTTCTTTAATGTAGGGAACAAAACCATTTTTTAGTTCCCTAGTTAAATGCACTCCACAGCAGCTTCCCTTCATCTTTCCCTACATGAATTAAATATTATTTAAATTAAATGCTAGAAGAAAGAGAAATCATTTAAATATTGTTTTAAACAAATGGTAGAGAAGAGAGAAAGTTTTTTATATTTTAATAATGCTAAGGGAACCACTTTTTGTTCCCTAGATGAAGGGAACCAAAAGTGGTTCCCTTGGTATTTCTATAGTTTAGGGAAGCTGCTGCAGGGACTTTTTTTGTGTTTTTTTAACAGTTTTCCCTACACTAGGGAAGAGAATGGAGTTTAAGGGAAGCTGCTGCTAATGCTCTAAGAACACCAATTACAACAATAGGCAAGCTTGGGAACAACATCATGAGAGAAAGTAGTGGAACCAACTGGATCAAAGCTACTGGAGCAAAGCACCACCACGATG